>LPNX010676814.1:66734-78892 GCA_001517045.1 Pseudotsuga menziesii | reverse complement strand
CTTTTTCATACCAGATGAGGCATCACAGAGCTGGTCCTTTTTCATACCAGATGTGGCAGCTACTCAGAGCTATTCCTTTTTCATACTAGATGAGCCTTCTCAAAGCTAGTCCTTTTTCATACTAGATGAGCCTCCACAGAGCCAGCCCTTTTTCATGCTGGACGTGCCATCTACATAGAGCTATTCCTTTTTCATACAAGATGTGTCTTCACAGATCCATCCCTTTTTCATGCTTGATGTTGCATCTACACAGAGCTAGTCCTTTTTCATACTAGATGTGTCTTCACAAAGCCAGCCCTTTTTCATGCTGGATGTGGAATCCACATATACCTAACAATGGAAGGAACCAATCCTCTCACCATGTCACAGCTCTTACATATAACCATGGAAGGAACCAATCCTCTCACCATGTTAGAATGGCACAACACTTACATATGATCATGGAAGGAACCAATCCTCTCACCATGTCAGAATGGCATAGCACTTACATATGATCATGGAAGGAATCAATCCTCTCACCATGTTAGAAGGGATTAGCACGGACACATCACTTCCTCTTGGGAGGAACCTCAATCTGGAGAACACCAAGCTTCTCCTTGAAGTACTCAAACTTCACCCTAGCCAATGGCTTAGTCAACACATCAGCTATCTGTTCGCCCGTTGCAACATACTAGAGCTTCACTACTCCTGTCTGCACCATATCCCTGATATAGTGATACTTGATCTCGATATGCTTCGACTTGTCATGGAATACTAGATTCTCTGACAACTTTACACAACTTTGGTTGTCAGATTATATACAAGTAGCATCTAACTGGAGATCAAATAAATCAGACAATAGCTTCCTCAGCCATACTGCCTCACAACTAGTTGAACAGGCTGCAACATACTCTGCTTCAACTGTACTCAGTGCCACATAGGATTGCTTCCTGCTAAAACATGAGATAACACCTGATCACATACTGAAGCAACACCTTGAAGTGCTATTCCTATCGATGGCACTTCCTACCCAATCTGAATCAACATAAACCTCCAAGTTAATCCTTTGATCAGCCTTATACTTGAGCCCATAATCAATCGTACCCTTCAGGTACCTCAAAATATGTTGTTGGAGTAGGGTCCTACAGCTACAGGAAAAGCTGTTGTTTTGGAACGAAAAAGTCAAAGGTAACAGTACCTGAGCGACCGAGAAGAGAGAGCTCAACCACTGCACTTAAGGCAGCGGCCGAGAGGAGAGAGCTCAACCACTGTATTTAAGGCAGTGGTGAAGACAAGAGGGCTCAACTACCCTCATAAATAGAAAAGGGAGCAACGAGCCAAGGTATTGAAGACAAAGTACAGAAGGGAAGAGACCGAGGAAGCGGCTCCGGTACCCACGGTCAGCGCCCGGAAGCGTGGAAGACTACAGGAAGCTGTGGTGTGACGGAAAGTGGTAGTTCAAGTACAGATACGTAGACTGTCACAAGTTAGGGTTTTGGGTTACTGTTGGGAGAGGCCCACAATGTTGTAATGGTGAGGCCTTCGGGCCGCCTATAAAATCATGTATTTTACAGAGTGAAAGGTTAGCTAGAAAGACATTCAGATAGAAAGTTAGAGAGTCAATTAGTCTATTAGCTCATAGCCATTTTTTTGTTATAGAAGAGTTGAGCTCTGGTTCTGTTATTCAGTCTGTATTATATTACTAAAACCAGTAGCTGACTCGTAGAGCATGTATGTAACAATCCATAGGGATTGAGAGAGAGAGAGAGAGAGGAAGAGTATATTGTAAGAGAAGCAATATAAGAGAGAAGGGCTCCTGGCGATGTGTGCAGAGTTACCCAAAAGATCTCAGCTACATATGAAGTTGCAGTGGAACTATGTTTACTCTCCCAAGTTATAATATATAAACTAGTTCCTGTGGACGTAGCTTCTACCCTGGAAGTGAACCACGTAAAATCAGTGTGTTGTGTGATTGATTCGTGTGATTGTGTTTACTTATTTCTATCTATCATTCATTACATGAACTTTTCTTACAGTTAATGTATGTATGTTATCTATCAGTTTACAGTAGCTTAGAAGGTTGAACTGCGTGTTGAATCCATTTAAATATTATGTGTATGAGTTTACCAGTGTGTGATTCACGATAGTAACAGTTACAGTGTTAAGTAACTTATGTGTACAAGTTCAGCAAGATTGTGCACAGTCGAGGTTAAGCATATTAGACTGTAGAATTTTAAGTAAGGTCGTTTAACTCCTTGTTTGAGGATAACAGAGTTACTCTACTCTGAGAGAAATCCTTTGGACCTTGAGGGCCACATTGAATCTTATTATAGAAGATATCGGAGAAGAGATAGGTGATATTGCACCGTCCAGGAGCTGTGGTGTGAGAGATTGCATAGGGTGGGGCGAGTGGAAGAGAACATGTGCGCATCGTCTGCAAGACTGCAATGTGATAAGAATCATTCCCCTGTTAGAGCCAGTGAGTAAGAGAGAACTAGCGCTGCGCTGAGAGATCCCGCTAGCTAAGGAGAGCTGCGAGACACTAGGATGCTACAGAACCTGGTTGAAGACACTTGAGTCTTTAACCGACCCATCCAAGATCACTTCGGGTGAGACTTCAGGCCGTTCTACGGTGTGTTGCCAAAAGGGCCAGTGAGCTAGGGGTGTTGTTGGTACATTACAAATAAACCCGGGTCTACCCATAGTAACCACCATATGCTTTGCGGTAGTCAAGTGAACATGTCTCAGATCTGTCAAGTATTGGCTCAAGGTGTTCACAGCAAAGAAAACATCTCCTCTCGTGTTCGTCAGGTACATCAAGGACCCAATCATCTAATGATACATCATGGCATCAACTGTCTTTGATGAAGCATCACTCAATAGCTTAAGGTTTGATGCCATAGGTGTGGTTAATGCCTTGCAGTCCATCATCCCAAATCTCTTCAGGATCTCTACTGCATACTTTCCTTGTCCAAGAAAGATTACATCTGTAGTCTGCAACAGCTCCATACCTAGGAAATAATGCATCATTTCCAAGTCCTTCACCTTGAACTGAGCAGCAATATTTATCTTCGTATCAACAATCAACCCATCCATACCTGTCACAAGCAGATCATCTACATATAGTAGAATTATCACTGGGTTTCCATATTCCACCTTGTAGTAAAGGTTGGAATCTGCTTTAATATTGGTAAAGCCCAAACTCAATAGAAAGCTGTCAATTCTATCGTACCATGTCCTGGGTTCCTGTTTCAAACCATACAGGGCTTTCTTCAATCTACACTCATGAGACTCCCTGTCATGTGTCTCAAAACTAAGTGGTTTCTCCACATACACTTCCTCTTCTACTACACCATTCAAGAAATTAGTATTGATATCCATTTGGTGTATCTTCCATTTCATCACTGCAGCCAAAGCAAGTACTGATCTGATAGAAGTGTATTTGGCTATAGGTGCAAAGGTTTCTTCATAGTCTATTCCTTCTTTCTGAGAGAAACCTCGAGCCACAAATCTTGCCTTATACTTTTCAGTGCTACCATCTGTAGCATGCTTGATCTTGTAGATCCATTTGGAAATTACAACTGACTTCCCATCTGGTCTTGGGACAACGTCCCAAACATCATTCTTCATGATCAATTGATACTCTTCGATCATCGCATCCTTCCATTCTTTCCGTTCTGCCGATTCTTCATATTTGGAAGGTTCTTTATCAATGAAGTCACATAGTAAAGCTACATAACTGGAACAAGACCTGGTTCTCTTTCTTTCTCTAATATTCTCTTTCGGAACCCCATATCTTTCCGCACCTTGGATAATCTCTTGTACCCAAGAAGGTTTCCTCTTGTGAGGATTATTCTCCTATGGTGGATCTACAGGTCTTTGTGGTTCTTCAAATTCTCGATCTTCTTCTTGAGTTTCTTCGTTCATGATTGTATCATGAATTTTGGGAGCTTTTACTTCTTCAGGTTCTTCAGCAGGTTTCTTTCTGGATTTGATGTAGGCTGAATCTTCGTCAAATGTTACATCCCTACTAATGTCAATCTTTTTGAACCCTAGGAAGTATATTCTGTAAACCTTCGAGAATTCAGAGTATCCCACAAATATGCCCTTCTTTCCTGAAGGATCTAATTTTGTTCTCTTCTCTTTTGGAATGTCTATGTACATAGGACAGTCAAATATTCCAAGATGGCTGACTTCTGGTTTCTTTCTGGAGAAGAATTATTCAGGAGTTTTCTTCTCGAGTTCTCTGTGTGGAGTACAGTTCTATACATGCATTGTTGTTCTGGCTGCTTCTACCCAAAGATGCATAGGAAGATCTTGATCATGAAGCATAGCCCTTGCAGCTTCGATGATAGTTCTATTCTTCCTCTCTGCAACCCCATTCCATTGTGGATTGTAAGGAGTGGACAACTCCCTCTTAATCCTTGATTCCTTACATAGTTCCTTGAACTCGTTTGAAGTGAATTCTCTGCCATTGTCTGATCGAAAAGTCTTGATCTTGTTTTCATTCTGGTTCTCGATCAAGGCTTTGAATTCCTTGAACTTGCTAAACACTTCATCTTTATTCTTCATGAAGTAAATCCATGTCTTCCTAGAAAAGTCATCAATAAAAGAAACATAGTACACATACCTGCTTAGTGAGCTTGATGACATTGGTCCGCATACATCGGAGTGGATGATTTCCAAGATTCCTTTTGCTTTGATCTCGCTACTTGGAAATGCCTTCTTTGTGTTCCTTCCTTTCGCACATCCTTTGCAGACCCCTTCATGTTTTGCTTGAATTTTTGGAAGACCTTCAATAACTTTGATTGCAAGTGGTAGTGCTCCGTAATGTACATGTGCAAGCCTTCTATGACAAAGTTCATTTGGTTCTACTATGTCATGAACCAAAGGTTGATCTGGTTGGCCCTTCAACTTGTATAGACCTCCTTCATATTCTCGAATCACTATTGCATCATCAAAAGTCTTTCCCTTTGGCACATAACAACTTGGCCATCTACAAAAGCAACCCTCATTCATTTTCCATCCAATGCAGATATGGAGAGGAGGTTCTTCTTTAGCCCTGGAACAAATAATACATTATTCATATTCAAAGACTTTCCAGAGCCTAGTTTATAGAAGGATTCACCACTACCTTTTATTGGATAATGGTAGTCATCCCCAAGTTTCACCTTGTGAGATGAGTACTCATGTTCAGATAGCTTCACAAATGATTCTTTGAATCCCGTCATGTGCTTGGAAGCACCATTGTCTATAAGCCAATCATTGCTTTCATGTGAAACAGTTCCCATGAGAGCAGAGATTAGAACATATTCACCCTCACTTGAAGAGTCATCACTCTCTTGTCTGATTCTCTTTGTGGAAGGTTCATCATCCTCTGCAACATGGGCATGATGTATTCTCTTGTTCTTCTTCCTTAGATTTCTTTTATTAGGGAAGAATTTGGATATGTGACCTTTCTCATCACATGTGTAACATCTAATAGTATTTATGTCTTTTCTAGAGTGTGAGTTCTTACCTTTGGAGTGATAATTGCTCCTCCTGTTTTTCTTGGAGTGAACTGTGAGAGCTTGATCTTCACTACCCATATTCTCTTCTCGAGCTGCTATCTGAGCTTCTTGTTGAGAGCATTCTTCCCATATTCTGCTGAACTTGACTAACTTCTTTCTGGCACAAATTCCTTGAATGAAAGAGTCCCATGATCTAGGGAGACCATTCAAGGTGGTCATCAAAATCTTTGCATTTTGCACTTCTTCATCTACTGCTTCTAGCTCCTTGATCTGAGAAATCCTTGTAAAGTAAGACTCATTAGTCTCAGCATTCTGGATCTTCACATTATTCAATTGGTTTCTCAAAGTCATCTTCCTGTTTATGTTCTTCCCTTCAAACAATTTGGTTAGGGCATCAAACATAGCTTTAGGTGTCTTGAGGGAGGACACCTGTGGTATGAGATGATCCTTGATAGAATCAGCAATGATTCTCTTTGCCATAACCAACTTCTTCTTATGTAAGGCCTTAGCCTCATCTCCCTCTAGAACTGGAACCTCCTCCTTGATATAGGAGTCCAACTCATTCTCTTCCAAGACCAGGGAGATCCTATACTTCCAAGCTCGGAAGTTATCAACTCCCTCAAGATTTTCATCAATATTGGTATGATGAGACATCTTAAAATGAGAACCTCAAAGGGAAATACAAAAGATTTAGATCTTACTAGGTCAAGATGTTGGATCCGGATTTGGAGCTGAAATCCTACAGTGCTGGTTCAGTAGCAAATTAGGGTTTTTCTTTTCCAGAGATCTGTCCACCCAAATGCCTTGAAATTTATACCTAACTTCGATTTTGGGGAGGATATCAATCTAGGCCTGGGCTCACTAAAAAAATCCTCTTCTGTGAAAAGCCCTAATTTTCGGCAGTAGTGTTGGGTCCAAAACTGAAAAACCTCAGAATTGGATTCTGCTTCGACAGAAAGATGCGCCCTAAGGAGGAGAGTTATTGCACCTTACTTTTGCTGAAAAACTATGGAGGAAGATCCAAAAACTAGGAATCCCTAGTTCCCGCAGCTACACGGTGTCTTCTTCTCAGGTTAGCTCTGATACCATGTTAGAATTTCATCATTAAGCTAGCATTATATTAGGATCTTTATTGAGAGAATAACAAGCACATCAATCAAACACAAGAGACAATGAACACAGTGTTTATCCTTGGGGAAACCATAAATGGTCAAAACCCCACAACTTCCTCAGATATATAATCAACACCAAAATAGAAAAGCCCCAAAACTGTATGTGATCTTCAGACGGCAGTAACCTTCTTCTTGTCTAGCCCCAGTGTCTTCTCCTTCCTCAACTATGTGCTACACTTAAGTGTGTATAAGTTGTGTGATAAATAAATATTCCAGTTCTCTATTTATACTAATCTCAACATGACTAAAACCCTACCAGGGCCGACCTCTACTAGGAGAGTCTAATAACCCTAGTGCCCCGGGACTGCGGAGACTTTAAGCCTTAGACAATAGGAGGGTTACCCACAATGACTTGACATGACTTGTTTACATGATAGACCTTCCCGATAGGAACATCGGGGCATGACATAACTTAAGTACATCCCGGAATAAACATCGGGTTATAATATATAAGAAATAGAAGTAAAATACATTCCAAAGTTACATATACATCAACAAGCATGCCAAGCGGGACAGTGTGAGTGGAATGGACACTGCCCCCAGGCATGACAGGTGGGATAGTTTGATTGATAAGTATGGGTGGAGGTAGCTGACTTATGACAATCTATATGACATTGCTGGGATCACCAACAGGGGCGTTGGTGGTGGTGTGGGGTATGGACATGGGTCCAATACCAATCATCAAGCCAAAAAGTGGATCTAGGTTTGCACCAGCCATGGGGCTAGATGGTGCAGTGTGTAAATATGGCTTAGATTGATGTGATTATGAGTCTGATTCAAAGGATGTGTGGCATTTTGATGGTGTAGAGGTTCATCAAGAGTGTTCTCGATGATGTTGATTCAAGGACCCGAGCTATGATGGATCGCCTCTTAGGCATGAAGAAGAGTGTGGGGGATCAATTTTGTCTGGTTGGTAGATCAGGTGGTGAAATATGGTAGTGAATTTTTGGACCGTAGTTTCAGTGGCTTCCTATTAGCTTTCAAGCAATCACTCGATCACCAAGACTGCCAAGAGATAGCACTTGGATTTTTCCTCATGGGAGTGCTAGTCAATCGGTAGGGGTCATTGGTCATTTTGCTTGGAAATTCCTCTCAGCGGTCAGCTACTTTGGGGTTCCCGTGGTACTCCTCACAATGAGTTTCTAGGTTGAGCCCAAGTACTTCCTATGGTTAAGGCTGTCAGGGACTTATGTCCTCAAAGACTGCAAGTGTTTGAATTAATGTAAATTAATAAATTTTAATGGTTGGCTCAGCATCATGAACTGAGTTTGGTTATCTTATTTGGTATGGTTATGTGCATGTCCATTGTATTTTTGTTACTCACTTGGTGGCTACTTGTATGGTTTATGAATATTTCACATAAATTTTGTGGTTTGTTACAGAATTTACAACATGGGTAATCTTGTTATGAAAGTAGTAAATTGTGAACAGAAATTTTGAAACATGTCATAACTGAATCTGAACTATGGTAGACTTACTAGGTGACTACCTTACACTTGTATTCTTCTTCGACCAAGAAAGAGTGTTGGGATCTCATTACAATGGAACGAATCCCATCTGTAGATCCTCAAGTCACTCTTTGAGTGCAAGGTCGGTCAATAGGGAGGATGTAAATGCCATGAGGCCCCTAGGCCTACCACCCCCTCTACCTTCCAAGTCACCCACTTTTGGTGGTCTCAAAAAATACCAAGTGAAGTGCCTATTACTATACTAGCTTCACCCTTAGTATTATCCAAGAATACCCCAAAGAGTGATGATTCAGTAGAGGAGGAAGGGCTAGGAAAGGTGTTAATTTCCAATTAAAAACTGAAATTTAACCTACAGTAATTTTGTTCAACCCTTCAAACGAATTCATTATACCATTAAATAGTTAAATTTATCATTGATTTACACAAATTATATGAAAATGAAAATAGACTGCTGGAAAGAGGCGGCAAAGCCGCATTGACAGTCTAGACAACTTAAAAAACTGAATTTGAGAGACAGGTCACATGTTTCATGGAGAATGCAGTGAGGGGGTCACCAATTTTTCCAAAATATAGGCGAGGGGGTCGCTTAGAAACTAAAAACATGAGCGATCTCTTCTCTGAGAGGGAATTTTACCTTTCAGACAAAACTGAGTGACCTGGTCGCCTATTTCATCCCGATAAGTGCGACCTGGCCCGAAAACTGGAAATTTTTTTAACTTGAGCTGGGAACAGTTGACAGTAACTTGTACTATGGCTGAACAGGATCGGTTTGGAATTAAGGAGGCTCGGCTGTGAACTTAAATGCATAAAAACAAAGATCTAAACTAGATCTAACAAAATTTGACCTAGGGAAAGAAAAAAAGAAATGAAAACTAAAAAACTTGGAAGCAATCTAGGGATCCTTTGGGATTAACTTGGTATGGTCGCCAAATCTGTAGTAGGGCTTTCGGCCTAGCTACAAGCAGGAACAACTACCTTCTGTCTATAGGACGAAAGGGTAGGGTTCCTATGAGGTGGAAGAAAACCTACAAAACAATGTTAGAACTAAGCTATGAAACCCTACATGAAATGGTTAGGAAACAAACTATGGTTGCAAGAAATCAAAGGAAAAACCTGCAGCAAACAATTAGAGAAAAAACCTGCAGCTAAACTAAGCTAGAAAACTAAAATAAAAATGAAAACAAATGGTTATACCACTTGTTTGGATGGAAATGGGCCACCATGCCCTAGCTTTGGAAGCACCTCTCTCTTTTGGATGGAAGCTTGGCTTGTGGAGCAATGGAGAAGAGGGAGGGTGAATGGCTTGAGAGGCAAAGGGTCTCAAGGCACTCACACGGGCAGCATAACGATAGGGAGAGACAGAGTGTTTTTAGAGTGATCCCCACCCCTCTATTTATACTTTTTCTTTGAGATTTTAGGGTTTTAAGCCCCTGGTTAGGGCTTTAGCCCCTTTTTTGGGCTTTAATCCCCTTTCGCCCAATTCTTAGCTCCTTTGGGGATTTTAATCTTCTTTGAGGGGTTTTAGCCCCATTTTGGAGGTTTTAGCCCCTATGAGAGCTATTTTGGCTCTTTTTAGGGTTTTTTAAGCCATTTTCATGTTTTTGAGCCTTCTAAGGGTGTGGGGGTCAAATGAGGGTAGTGAAGTGCAATTCTTTAGGTGCTGTAGGTCATGTAGAGCTTATTGAGGTATTTTTTGGGTTAACACCAACTACTCACCAACATAGATCCATCTTAAAAGGGATCTAGCAAACGCCGAGATGGTTTGAATCTCTTTAGATGAAAATCTAATTTTTAAAGTGTAAATGTTTAGGAAGCATTTTAATTTATCTAATTTGTGAATTTTTTTATTTATATTCTATTGTAAATGGTTTAACTCAAATTTGTGCCTACATGTTATTATTTAATAATATTTTTTTATTTTTTGAAAAGGACATGTGGAAACTCTAGGATGAGCATGAAAGGAGTTACACATCTCCAATTTATCTAATTTGTGTTTTTTAAATATATGTCGTTGTAAATGTTTTAACTCTAATTTGATTCAACATGCTATTAATTTATAATATTTTATTATTTTTTTTTTAAGGACATGTGTCAAATCTAGAATGAGCACGGAAGGAGTTACACATCTCCACCTACTAGGCTAGAATGTGCCTCTTCAACACAATAATTGACCATGCAATCTATCGAGGATGAGTTAACAAGATCTTAATTGACCTAAGTGGAAATGTGGAGGCTTAGATGCATGAAAATAAGGATCATCTGCATGATCAACACATGCATGTGAGAAATATTCTCAACATAGTCATGAAGGAGCTACCTTCTCATCGTAAAGGAGGAAGCTTATATTCCTTGATTAGTGGAGCTAAATCCCTATAATCACTCAAGTTAAACATGTAATGTGGGACCACAAATTCATGGAAATAATCCCTATATGAACGTATATGCCCTCACCTGCTAGAAATGGACCTACATATCACTTCCATAATATATAAATAACAAACTACTCCCTTAAATCTAGGTATACTCCCTTAAATCTAGGTATGAATCTCTTCAGTGGATCAAATGGTCAAATTGAGTCAAATTCGAGCTATTACAATCATGGAAGTAAGACATAAGTCTCTAGGTGAGATATTGATGCTATGGAGAGCGTAAATATTCTCTAATAAAACCCATAAGCCTAACCTAGTGAAAATAGTGCAAACGAAATTGGGTCAAGGGATTTTGTAGATGTGTTAGGTACCCAAGTACATAAAATATTCTCTAACAAATGAGGAAAGGGAAATCCTCATGAGAAAAAACCGCCCCCCAAAGGAGAGTGCTCAGTGAGTAGACTAAGTTTCTTGCTATGAAGATGCCTCCAATCCAAAGGAAGCTATCAACTACGTGAATTGCTTCTCTCTGAAGGAATTTGTGAATATGTTTGCAATCTTTTGTGGAGTGAGGTAGCTTTTACTCTTGGAAGGAATGTGATCCCATTCACTATATACTAATGCTTTAAGGAACTTGACTATTGGTTTTTTTGACCATTCCAAGCTTTGAATGGAGGAACTTATTCCAAGAATTTATGAGGAACTCTATGAGATGTGGGTGCAAAATATGTATAAATGGAGGTAATTGAAGAGATATTTTTGAGATATTAACCAATAAGAACTTGCTTTTTTACAAGTTCTTCCTGAATTATATAAAGATAAAAGTTTTTGTAAAGGGTTCTAATGAGGAGAAAAAAGTTTCAAGGAATTCATAAATTAGATAAGCATGGAAATATTTTTTGTTTTTGTTTTTGTGTGTGTGGAAGGAAATTAAGATTTATTATCTAATTTCACCTTGAAATGTTAAATATGCACGTAATAAAGAAAATTGAAAAAAATAGAAGAATGAAACAATAAAATTCAATTGACAAAATATAAGTAAATAATAAGTTAACATCTTATTATGATCATGATCAATTATATGAGTTGTCACAAGAAACACATGAAGAAAGAATGACAAAAGGTTTAGATTGGAAAAACCTTTCATGATGGTGAAAACAACCCACTCAAATGGTGTATTACTCACTTATTACTAGTCTAAATTAAGAAAACAATTATCACAAAGAATCCATGTTCTCCACAACAACTAGATAGAAGGACAACAATACTCTAACTCTAAAAAAGGTATACAATAGTATTTCACATAGGGTTTTAATCATGATGTCATTCTTACAAATTAAATATTATGTTTTACAAGAGTGAATGGAATGTCTAGATGAAAAATGTATTTTCACATCTATATGTATATGAACAAGTACATTGTTTTACAAAAACCATATATATCATGTTAGCATACGACTTACATACATATGAAACACTTATACATATATAACTACATACAATAGAAAAACATCCTCAAGAAATAATCGTTATACATCTATTATACATCAATAATCCAAGTTGCAACATCATTCCCTCTAAACGATTCAACTTCTAGCCACATTAATCCTAATCATGGATGATAGAAAGACATCCTCAAGAAATAATCATTGTACATCT
>LPNX010676814.1:0-65780 GCA_001517045.1 Pseudotsuga menziesii | reverse complement strand
TAAAATACTATTCTTACTCTACTATATTACCATTTTTAATTTTTATTATACCTTTCTAACAAAATCATATACATCTTTCTAATTTTTTCCTTGGCATAAAATAATCATATTTTTATTCCCATATGAAGAAAGAAAAATACAGAACAAAACAGAGAAAAATACAGAACAAAACAGATTCAAAAAGTGCATTCCTGGAGGATGTAAGGAAAAAGCAAACTGTTGTTTTATTTCCCGTAGTGATAGTGTAAATGTTCAACAATAATTTACAGTCCTTCTATGCATATATAATACTGGAAAATATATCAAGAAAAGTACAATACAGTCCTCGCTGTTGGTGAAACGCTACGGGCAAGGTCATATATAATGCTGGAAAATATATCAAGAAAACTACAATACAGTCCTCCTGTAGGTGAAACGCTACGGGCAAGCTCCCCAACTGAGTATCATTTTATACTCAGTTTAATAAGACAGATCTTTCAATATATATGCATCTAATATCTCAAGAAACTTCGCTCAGGCATATTCAACCAAATCTTTAAAGGCCAACTTCCCTCATTTCAAATAGCAGTATATAACCATTTCCAATTCTTCCAGATTACAGTCTATTTATTTGCACAAAACACAAATATCCTTGATTCTAAATATAATATTCGCTAGACCTAAGTTTCTAATCTTGGATTCAGTAACTGAAAGTTTTTGCTCTCAGCGATATCGCAATCAAAGCAATTAAGCAAAAGTTAACTGGAGAAAACGATTTCCAGTTTTCTGCAGTAATAAGAAAAAGCTAACTACGGGTAATCTATTAGTCTCTCAGTTACAAATATGACTCTTGCTGGAGAAGGTCTCTTGAAATTGGAATCCATAATTCTCTGTAAAAGCTGTGTGTTCTTCGCAGATTCTCGTGGTGGTGGTATACTGACTTCCATGAAACCAAGAGCAGGGGAATTCCCAAGCAACCATATCAAGAGATCAATCTCCTTCTCATCATAATCGTGGAGACGTGGGTGGAGACGTGCGTATACCGACAGAAGATTGAGTAGAGGAAACTCTAAACTTGTTGTACTGGGATCTTTGGTTAATCTCTGCATTAAATTGAAAACCCTAAACCAGTTACAATTCCATACAAAAATTCATTCTTACTCAACATGAACATATAATATAAGTCAAAATAAAAAAAATCTTACCAAAACAATCGCGCCATGAATGGACAGACGCTCAAGATGAGGAAGCCCTTGGAGCAGGTTGGTCGTTGGAATATCCATCTTGTGACACCATGGGTAATTACCAATATCTAATTCTTTCAGAAATTTGAATGTCTCCGTTATCTGAGCACATCTCTCTTCTGATAAATTGTTTGTTCCGTCTCTGCTCGGATCCAATGACATCCCTATCACAGTTCCATCTCTATCTATGTGAAGGTGCTTAACCGCGACAGACAGCTCCTGAAACAAAAGCCCATTCACTCTCAAATCATTTACATGGAATAAATCGAGATGTCTAAGTTTCGGGCAGTTGACTGTGAAAATCTCCACCGGGTGTAAAGTACCCAACCCTAAAACTTCAATGTGAGGGGCAACAATGGTGATGTTCTGCGCCACATGGCAGTACTCTAGTTCAAATGTTTTGAGAAGCGGGCAATGAGAAACAAAGAGGGATAACGTGTCATCTGTGAATTCCACATTACGGAAAAAACAAAAGGTTAGATGGTTGAATCCACCAAAATCAGTCGGAATTTCGGAGATAATTTTGTGGAAGAGTACGAGGCTCCTTAGTCTATTACATAAGAAAACGGAGGGAGGTAAAATATCCCTTGGATGGGGGAATTCGCAAAGAGAGAGTTCTTCGACATTCTTGGACGCAACATAGTGCACCCATTTACATAAATTCTGGTAAGTAAAACGCCAGTCGTTTGACGGGGTATAAAGAGCGAAGGTTTTGAGATCTGAGGAATGTAAGAACAGAAGGTTGGAGATAATATTGTCCACTTGTTCAATTTGAAGTGGATCGGGGATCAAGACTGGGCCAATAAGAAGATCTGGGGAGAGAGTAAGGTTGGAAATTCGGCGATAGAGATATCTCCATCTACTAGAGAGAACGGAAGATCTAACTGCGTCTTTAGTTGGGAGATAAGAAATGATGCAGCACAGCAACTCATCCGAAAGCTTGGAGAATAAATCCGAAGCATTAAGCGCCATGATATCATCTGGAAGCTTGGAAAATAAACCTGAAGCAAGCGCCATTATAGATCAGTGAAGAGAACTGAGAGGGACAGGTAACAATTACCAGAAAGAAAAAAACGCGAGCAAACAAAAACGAGAATTGGTTTTGATAGGATGATCGTTAAATTGGCAAGACAATCGCTTTTATAGGACTTATGCTATGCCTGTCAGTCTATAACCACAATAAGGTAATGGTATATTGGCTTATATTGCGGAGTCTGTTTTTTCACCCTTAAATTTATTATTATTATTTTTATAATGGTTTTTTAATATATTAATACGTAATACACACGTTTCTTCCAGAGTGATTATAGGTAAAAGTTAAGAGAGGTAGGGTATGTTTATTTTTTTAAATTTTAATATTAAATTACTATTTAGAGGAAGTCCATTTTCCATAAATAAAGCAGTTCAGTACACTCAATTGGTTTATAGTTTGGTTGCCACTTTAAAAAAAATATATTATTATTATAATAAATTATAATATTTTTTAATTTAGGTAGATTTTTGAATTTATTAATAGTTTTTAATTTTGAGTTATTTTCATGGGAAAATTTCCATCCAAAAGTAAAATTTCTATCCATGGTAAAGTTCTCGTTCATGCTAAAGTTCTCCTCCAAATGTTATGAGAATAAGTTTTAACAAAATTTCTACTAGATTTGGTGAAGATTTTTAAGGTAAAAGTGTTCAGTTTGTTTACTTATGAACATTCTCATTTTGAGAGGGTTGACTTAGCATGATTAGCTACACAATTTTGAGATGTTCTAGAATTTTAAATACTTGACTTTGTCCATATTAGTTAGAGGATGGACACATATGGATAAAGAGTAGAGAAATGATAGAATTAGGGTTTTGTAGGTCTCAAAGATGGAAGAGGAAATGGTAGATTATTTTACAAATCTGTTCCTTATAAGTTATTTGCAATAAAGTTTTGAACAATTTTTGCAAATGTTTTGGTGTGAAAGGACCACGATTGATTACCTAAACTAAGGAGTTGGTTATAGGTAGTTAGGATTTTGTGTTCACTTTGTGGGCCAAGGGTGTATGTAATTCAATATAAATATGTAATGGCCAAGTAGAATCGGATTGATGATGGTTTTTATAAGATTTGGGGCAATTTGTGATGCATTGTTGTATTAGTGTTGATCAAATGTTGATGATTTCATGGATCCGTTGTTGTTCTTGTATTGTACATGAGGAGTGATTTTGTGGTTGAAAGAGATCGATCTACATGATGTGTGTGCATATATAAAATGTACTAAGAGGAGTGATAGATCTACATCTTATGTGCACAAATCTAATTGAAATGTTTGATGTAATAAGATCCATGAATACCAAGCATTTCCATGGTTTTCTCTCATTTGGGTTTCCACGTACTGGTGCATTGTGAATGTCTATTTGTGTGATTGTTGTGTTTGATCAATGTAATAAGAATGAATGACAATGTTTAGCTTAGTGATATTATGTTATGAATGAATTACTATAAAGCTACTTCAGAGTGAATGTATGGATTGTGTTGTCTCTATGGCTTAATTGATGCATGTTGAAGTCTAATTAATGGGTTATTTGGTGGGATGAATTTCCATCCCTTTCGCTACTTCAGAAACGTGGTTCCAGTAGTCCCCATAGGTACTTCGGGTGAGACTTCACTTATTTGCAGGTGATGCCAAAAGGGCCATTATCTTTTGATTTTTTTGTTTGTTCTTAGGGAATATGGTATTGCCCATAAGTCATGTCAACAAATTATTTTCCTGCAAGGATCGAGATCCTTGATTTGAGGAGATGTGGATGTGGCACCTAACTAAGCAAGAGAGTCTGGATTGGATGGAGAAGAAGCGACGGGATTTTTCCAAAGAACATTAAAGGAATCCTTCGATCAACTCCAAAGAATGGTTATAAATGTATGATTTTATACATCTGGATAAATTTTTCTTTTGTGAGTTTCCTATTATATTAGTGGAATGGTTGCTGAGGTTAGGTGAGCAAAAAAGAGACTTTTGGGGTGGTGAGCCAACGGTTTGGACTCCTTAGTTGATCTGAACCATTAAAGGTATTGATAATAATATTTCTTGTTCTATTGATTATTGGCTCGATAGTATGTTAAGAGGTTGTGTTACTAAGTTTGTTCAAGAAACTTTAAAGTCTTATAGTGTAGTTGAAAGAGACTTTTTCAAAGGACCACAAGGTAGATATTTGAATTCCATGTACTTGTGGATTAAGATGTTACTCTATGAAAAGGGTATTATGTGAATGGAATATGAAGAGTAAGCATCTTTACACATTGGGAATTGGGTATTGACCTAAAGAAAGTCTGAGAGTATGTCTCAGAAAACTGAGATAAAATGATAAAGAGAGAAGAAAGTGAGACAATGATATGAGTGTGGATTACTATGAAGTGGAAGGATATTTTGACGTAGTAAGAGGAGAAATATTGTGTTAGCACTCTATAATCTTCCTGTGGTTGTTGCAATAAGTCATAGGGGTAACCATTTCAACCGAATTTAAACTGTATTCTACCCAATACAGTCAGAGAGGGATCTCTCTTGTCACAGAGGAAAGAAACACATATGTTTAAAGATTTGGACAACTCACAGAAGGCTAGATTTTTTATGATAACGAGGTATTGTCAGATGTGAGAATGACAGAATCAATCAGACAGGAAAAATCATTGGGCAATGGAGTAGAAACTTGAATCAGACAAGGGTATTATAGCGAAAATGAGACAGGGAATTTTGTTTGTACTCTGAGTAAAAGTAAGCATCACAAACAGTCAAATATTTTGAAAGGGCGACAACAGAAAAAGGAAGTCCAATGAAGCAAGAGGCACCTATCTATGGGCGAATCTCTTGCACCACCTTTAGTAGGATAAACACACTACTACATAGAGGGGGTTATTGAGACAATATTTGTGTAAATTGTCTCAACTTAAGACAAAAAAAACTTTGTGTATTGTCTTAAGTATTGTCTTTAAGCGGGTGTCTTAAAATTTTGTCTCAAATTATTGTCTTAAACTATTGTCTTAAATTTAAGACAATAGTTTAAGACACCTGCTTAAAGACAATACTTAAGACAATACATAAACTTTTTTGTCTTAAGTTGAGATAATTTACTCGAATATTGTCTTAATAACCCCCTCTATGTAATAGTGTTACAATATCAAGGTGCAGTGGAATCAAACCACTATCTTCCTGCTTCTAAAGCAAGCACTCTTCCATTGAGCTAACGCCATTTATAGAATTCAAAAATAAGGAACAGTAATTGTGGAAATCCTAAGAAAGGCATCAATTAGAAATATAATATTATTTAATCCATGTTGTAAATATAACTATACAAACGCATTAGAAATAATGTTGTTTATTGTACATAAGAAACTTATTTTTTTAAAGGTTATGACATTAGCAATTGTCACTTGGATGGCATGGTACATTGCAAGAAAAGTAGGATTATACCTAATGTCATGGACACCCCATCAATGGATGGATTTGAATTTATTTTGGAATTTGGGATCTCTGTGCTTGTGATCACTTTTAAGTTTGGAAACACCAATTGTTATTATGGTAGGTAATGGAAAATGATGTGACCTTGAATTTCAATTGAAATGGTACAAACTTGAGACTTCAAAACTGTTATAACAAAGTTTTAGCACCCCTTCCCACATATAATCTGGAGCTATGATCATGATCTGATTGAAAGGTACTTAAACTAAGTCCATGGGTCAATGCTCCCTCACATATATACTTTGGCTTGTGAGCAAGAGAAACCCTATGTAAAATCTCAGTCTGGAAGTGACCATAAACATCAACTACACACTTCTAAACCCAACGGGTATCACTTGCCGATCCTACAATATTTTGTTGGCAAGAATTGGATCATTGATCCTTATGAATGATCAACGATCGATGGTTATTGTAGCTTCTGCGATTTTAAGGGTGTTCAACTTCAATTTTAGATTTTGACCCGTGATTTCACTTTTCCTGCAACAACACTTCTGGATCCAAATACATCTTGCCATATGCTCTTTTATACAATACAAATATGTATGAATGCACATGTAGTGAATTAAAGGAAAGATTTAATAAAACAACCAATTCTTCACAGAGCTACGAAGGGTAGAACTTGAGGTGCAGAGCCCAATTTCACTGATCAATCCACACAAATTTGCATTCAAAACAAAACAAAAAAACCTAGAAAAACTCATGAAATTTAAAATACACAAAGAATCATATTAAATTGTCTCTAAGCACTCCCCTTGCTTTGATTTCTCACACCTACTTTGTCTAACCTAGCTTACATAGATAATCTGTCTCCAACCTTTAATATTGTGTTGTTGATGTACGTGAAGGTTCTAGACCCCCTGTTGATAAACAATGGATCAATAAGTACATAACTAACATTTGTATGATCAACCTTGATATAATGTGGATGAGATGCATCATGAAGACTAGAGAAAGGATGACAAGGAACAAGAGGACCCGACAGTCCCTGTTGTATAACACCATTGGTTTGAAGAAATAAGCAAGTCGAGTTGCTTCATTCAAAATGTAAAGTGTGTTAACAATCTTGATCAAGATTCCATTCTTCGTAGAATATTGACAGAAATCATTATGGGGAGTATGATTGTGGAGGTTAAAGACCGTTCAAACGCCATCAATTTCAAAATGTACTAGTTCCCTGCAAAAACATGGCCAAGCACAAAATGGGTTATCTCAAATCAATGAAAAATGCACAACAAAAATGAATCAGAATATGGTTGGAAACATCATCTTAAATAAAATATAGACTTCAGTAAACTATGCATGATTCTTATAGTGAACCGCTCATTGTCATATCGATGTTAACACTCGAAACTTGTATGTGCATCATCCTTATAGTGAACTGCTCATTGCCATATCCATGTTAACACTCAAAACTTGTATTTCACATACTCTGGTTTTAGAAAAACAACTAATATAGGAAACCCATGGCATGCAATGAACAACAGGCCACATAATACCATGAATAGAAGAAAGTATTTTCTTCCTATAATTGCTATGAAATTGTGCATATATTCACTAGGTGTGACAAGGATAAACATGATCACATTGATTTCAAATAAAAAAATCCACAAATCGAATGTGTATGATTTGAAAATAAGCTCATCCATTTACCACTAAGAAGAATTTAAAGAAAAGAGATTCTTTTTTTTAATAAAAAATCAACCTTTTATGAAAATGTTAAAACAATCTAATCTATGAAGATTTTCGACCATATAAGGCATGCTTGGGATATTACTATAGAGGTATTGTTATCCAAAATAAGTGGTGGTTCCCTCTCTTGATCATAATCCTATTTAATGAACTATCAATGGTTCTAGATGTGACTTTACCTCAAAAAATAATATTTTGTCTTATCAAGGGATGTGAGAGTGGACATCTATAAATATCAAATATAGACGTCGACCAGCAATCCCGAAACATGCCAGCAAACAATATGTAACATCTCAGTAACATAGATGTCTGTAATGTAATATATGACTGAACTTTAAAAAAAATAACATAAACAAGTAGCAGTACATATCAATGTTTCACAATTCAAGGAAGCAATAAATATCAATGTTTCACAATTCTAGGAAGTAACCAACAATAAACCACAATTATGGGTGTGTTAGGGCCATAAACAAGTAGTGGGTAATCATCTTTTTCAAATATGGGTGGTCATTTGTGTTAAAGAAGCAACCAAAATCTAGATCTTCTCTAGTTCTAGATGGCTTGTGGACAAAGAAAACCTGAAAAACCTAAAAATTGAACATTGGTAAGATTCACTTAGCATTCTGGGAAATTCTAGGGTTGTTTTTTTACCTCAAACAAGAACGAAATTATGCCATTTAATATCTGAGCTCATTTTGGGCACCATCTAAGTGGTATGGTCTATTTATGAGCATATTTTGGGTAGCATTTTGGGCAATTTTGTGCTTGTTTTGACCTCAAACAACAACAAAAATCAGACCATTTAATATTTGAGCTAACTATGGGCACTATCTACGCAGTATGGTCTATTTATGAGCATCTTTTGGGCATTGTTTGAGGCATTTTATTGTAACAACAACAACTGGAAAAATGAACATGCATAAGAAACAACCATGTAGAAGCATTGTAATATAATATAAATCTTCTACAATCCATCTGTCATACTTGTGAATGTAACAACACAATATTGCAATATAGACCTATATGCTTCTACTCAAAGATGTACAATCATTTAGTTTTATGCTTGGGTAAACTGCTCGAGAGAAATTTTGTATACCTCCATTAGCATGTAAACTCTATTAATTCATAATTAAAGGGTATAGCCTATATTGCATATCTTTCATAATTAGTTTCAAGTCTATAATGCAATTCAATTTCTCTTCAAAAAGTACTAAAATGAGAAAACTACATATGTGCTAGTTAAAATATAGTCATGGATACAATACATGTAACTGTGTAGCATGTATGAAAGACATGCTACAATTTAGTGATTGAGGTTAGCTCAACCTATAGGATTATCAAAATCTCCATAACTATTTTGTATCTTTCCACAATGCAATCGTAGAGGTTTCACCATTACTAAATTGAGCTTCTTGTTGGTTTTGTTTATTAAGCATGCGTAATTTTATTAATTAGTCCATTTTTAAGAGCAACTAAAGTGTCAATGAGAATTGAATTATCCATTGTTTTCTACCATAAATGGCTAGAAGGTATGAGACTCACTGATCTCATCAAAATCCTAAGTGGAAGAGACCAATCTCCTCAAATGTTTTTAATACAATTTGCTTTGTCCACACCATTCACCAATATTGGTTAACATCATTATTACTATTTAAGAATGATTTTTTCCATCTTGTTAATGGTTTATTGTATCCAAGGAGATCACATTACATATTTGTAATATTATTACAATTACAAATAAAGATATAATGATACCAACATAAGAAAGTGCCACATCAGGGAAGTGGCTAGTATAATTCCCAACTTGACAGCAAGAATCAATAACAAAAATTGAAGAATGCTAGTTTGGGTACATGAGAAAGTGGGATCTACCGCCGACACATGGGCATAGATCAAACTAGCTAGAAAAGGAAACTCATAGTTAATCTATCCAACATTGACTTAGATCATGCTACCATTAGGATTTAAAAAAGAGGATGATATTTTCTATTGCACTAAAGAATATTCCTTTCAAGGAGATTATATAGGATATTGAAGAATTCATTAATGGTTGATGCCATTATGGATATTATAGAAATTTATTAGTACCAGTAAGAAGCACAAAACAACCCAAGAGCATTTTTAAAAAGGAAGAGTTTTGCGTAGTGGCACACACATAGACTTAAAAGAAAATAACAAAAATGTTATCCTCAAGGCAAACAAAGGTAGATTCATTGTGACCATGAACAAGGAAGACTACTTTGCAAATATTGCTAACCAACTAAGTAATAGTTGTAGCTATAAAAACAACTAGATTAAACACATTTAAATAAAATAACCAATAATGATGAGAAAAATATAAAAGATGCTAACCTTGATAAAATTAAGAAAAAACTTACATTAAGCTATCCCATTGTTCCCAAAATATTTGGGCTTTCGAAAATTAACAAGGAAGGTGTGGCCAATCAGATCCATTATGAATGCAATCAGATCCCCCACCTACTCCTTGTAGAAGTATGTAGCAAAAAGACTAAAGGAAAATTCAATCCTTTATTAAGGAATCCAAAATTTTCATCAATAATAAGACAGATGAAGCCAATGACATGCTGGTAAGTTTTGATGTGCAATTAGTTTTCAACAAAATCACTATTGATGAAGCAATGGAAGAGATAAGAAGGATTACTGACAATGAGATTGAAGTACCACATTTTTATTGAGTAAAATTGGCCAATGAAATTGTGGACATTTCCAAATAAAACTACCCTATATTTTATGAAAACATGGATAAGCTCATTAATCATGTTAACTATCAATCATGATTCATAACATATTAACTTCATTGTGGATACAGTAGAAACTGTTAGTATTCCTTTTTGGGATGTGCTCATTACTATAAATTTGAATGGATTCATATCCCATCTAGTATACAGAAATAAATTCCTAATTGAATAATACTTACATGTAAAATCACAACATCTTAGGGATAAAAAAATGTGGTATCAGTGCATTGGATCATACTAGTCATAACTGGTGGTAATGAATGGACACCTGCTTGTGGGGCCAAAATTTGTGCTTCCATGGTACTACAACATAAAACCATAATAATTATCCTATTAGGTAATGGTTCAAATTTGAATAACATAATATAGATGTATATAATTTTGAACTCAAAATGAAAGAAGGCCAAAACCAACCATGTAATACTTTTGAAGTGGTCCTCCTCTCTGGAAAAAATAGGCTACCGTGAATACAACATCTTCAGTAGGCATGTGAGGGATCCTCCTTCCGTACGTCTAAAACATGGAATAAGATGAATAGGAAACCATTATACTTGGCACACATACTACATCAACATCGCACAAATATCCCAAGCCTGCACATTAATGAAATAGTAGAAACATTTTTCTGAGAATTGATCATGCTTGCGAATAGTTGCAATGTTATGCTTCTAATGTTTATTGAATGTTATAATTATTAGACTTCAACTTAGAACATATATGAGGTCAGATATAGTGAAGATAAATTTCATTTCTATTCATTTAGATATACATTTATGCAAAAGGATTTGTATATTGAAAAGAAGTATGGTAGACCGGTTTAGCCATGTGCTCGTTAGAATTTTCACAGATGTCATTAGCATAGCCACCATGTATCAACTACCATATAGTTATCAATGCATTAACTATTAGCTCTTTTTTATATATATTTGTTTATTTGAATTTGGAAGTCTTATAATCAATTTGAACAGTACATTTGTCTCATCTTGGTGCAATGTAGGAAAAACATAAATACCAGTCCACCGGTAATTCTAAGATATATAACACACTTTCTTAATTTTCTCTCATTCCTATAGGATGAAGCTATGAAGAGCAAAGAAAGGATGTGTGGAGAAATGTTTGGAAAATTCCAATATTATTATGATCCAATAAATATGACATAACAAAGGCTCTCTAAACATCATAGTTATCAAGTTGGAATTTGAAAAAAAAAACCATTACACAATTTTGTAGATTTGTTGAATACGCTCTCAAATTTGGTAAAAGAAAATCCTTTAAAGGATAAAGCTGTGAAAAGCAAGCTCTGTTTATGTAGTAAATGTGGATAAATTCTCGGTAATATTTTATGCTCATTCATAGATGACAATTTAATAATAGGAAAGTAATAACTATGGAAGAAAAATCCATTAAAACATATGCTATAAATTCAAAAAATGCTTTAGGTCAAAAGGTAAGTGCAGAAAAATCCCTATCATTGGTACCTCATAGTGAAGGCTCTTCTCTTGCTCTTTCTCTTGTAGGTGAACCCTTTCCATTGTTAAGGTGAACCTTTTTTATTGTTACTAAACACTCTGTAAACCAAAAAAACCCACAAAGATGTGAAATCTCTTTATTAGAAGGGTTGATTTAAAAACTTCTCCACCAAAAAATGAATTAACAATCTGGATTAAAAACCTCTACTACCATGAATATGTAGTTTCTATCGTTTCCCCAATAACAATGGAATACTTAAGATCTTCACCATGAGAAAATGCCAAAAATAAAATGGATTTAAACATCCACCATAACAAAACATGTTAAATGTCTCAAACCATGCTATAGAAAGTGACAGGTTAAATAAAAGATTGGAAAAAACTTAACTGCATTTTAAGTTGCCAGTACTCGTGAGCTACCTGATACCAAACTAGAGCACACATTCGAACTTGTCATTTTCTCGAATTATACAAAAAAATTGAGAAATACAAACAACAAATGTATATATGATAAATATTTTTAGAGCATTGATCTATGGAAGTTGGATGTTGGTTCATTTAACAATAGATGGATAGATCCTCCATGTATTGGCAGGGTTGTCAAGGTGCCACAGGGAAATGCTAAGAATTGTTCAACCCCCCTTATGCTTAAATTTACCCTTGGTTGCAATTGAAAATTCATTATTGATTGAATCCCTAAAACCCTAAAATAATGTGCTCACTCTAGACATCTAAAAATCCATTATTGCTTTAATTGGAGGGTGTGCTCATTATGGACATGGGATAAAAAAAAATATTGACCATAGCTATTTCCAACCCTAACAAACCATCATACTTCCCTACCTCAAGTTATTAATCATTACAAGAAATAAATTTCTATACCACCAGTCGGCCCAAGCTCATATGAGCCAAGGTGAATAGAACCCACGACCTAGAGCTTAAAACTATAAAACCCTAACCTGAAGCAGACTGTTGCGTATTGAAATCCCATAATGGAACTCATTTAGTTACCTAGGAAATTCCATTAGCAACAAGGTTTCATTGTGAACCATCCTAAGCTTGGAAATATGCATCCACAATGTCGGCACTACCAATAATCCTTGCACACGTAAGATTTACCCTCGGTGAATATTTATAATAAAAAATAACCAGAGTGAAATAATATCTTGGAGGATGAGAAAAATGGGTTACCTTCGTGTTTAGGCAATCCTTTCATTGGAATAACCTTCACAAGGAATCAACATGTGAACACAGTGTTAGAGTTGCAATATTTTTAATCATATACAAGTATTTAGATTCAAAAAACCATGAAATAGCTAGATTTTTCTACATCAAAACCATAAGTAGAGGCAAATGTGGTAGGAGGAAAGGAGAGTACTATCATCTTAGAATTAATTTATCTTCCGGCTGAAGCAGTCTTAGTTTTTAACTATTATTGGACTCCTTATTCAAATTCCTTTCCTGGCCTGACTAGAGACTCATTATTATATGTGCCTACTCTCTCGCGCCAACTCTTTTCTCTCTATATATGATAGACTACTCTCCTCATCATGGGCTTTGATTCCCCTGAACTATTTTAGAAGATGGAATCAGGTTCATTCAATATAGCTGCACAGATCCTCCATGTATTGGAAGGGCTGTTCAGATGTCAAAGGGAAATGTAAGGAATTGGGAAGTCCCTAGTTTTCCTTAAATTTATCCCTAGTTGTACCTGAAAAACCATTATTGCTTGAATCCCTAAAACCTTAGAACAATTGGATCACTCTGGACATCTGAAAATACATTATTTCTTCAATCACCCACAGAGTGAGCTCGCTATGGGAATGGGATGATAATTTTTTTTATCGGCCGTAGTTATTTCTCTTTACCACCCATTATCTTCTCTATGGCGTTTAATAATTAAGACTTGATTATTTCAGGGTGAAAGAGTGAAAAGACATATAACGAAAAAAAAACTAGACCCACCAAAATTAAAGACAATTTATAATTTTGTCTTAAAATATTGTCTCAAAATACCCCTTTTTGTACTAGTGATGGTAAAGGCTAGCAACTGCAATGGAGCATAGGAGATGAATTCTAGAACATTTTCTAGGAACAAAGAAAAAATGCAGCTTCTGACAAGAGAAGAGCTTAACCGAGAGCGAATTCCTCATGTACAACTAGAGCACATTGGAAAAAATACACAGAAATTTACATGAATTAACATGATAAACAAACTGAATGTAAACACCGTGATGAATATCAGGAATGAAGGAAAATATTTCTATTAACTCTTACAAGAAAGTTACAAGGACAAAACAAGAGAAAAACACTTCTTGAATGAAAATTCCAACCCTTTCCTCATCAATTGAGGTTTTACTTATAATGCCATGGCTCCCGAGACCAACCCTGAAACAAAGCCCAATTCTGTTACAAAAACTGGGAATCAATTCTTGGATCATCATTCAAATCCTAACAACTTTCTGAGGTGGTTGGCCCACCATGATTCTTTACCCAAGATCATCTTTACAGTATAGCAGACACACTAGTCCCATAATGACAACACAGAATAAGAGAAGCACACTCGCTTGCTCTGATGGTGACGTCTTGAGCTCTTCCTAACGGTTTCATTTTCTTAGACACAACCCATGTCACTGAATCTTTCCCATACTCCAACTAGTCTTCGCATATGTGCTGACCCTTTTCCCTCACACACCTTGTGTCGCGCGACATTTATTCTGGCCCTAGATATCCTCCATGTAGAGATCAATCGTCTCCTGCTATGGCCCTTTACGCAATTTCATGATTGTTGTCTTGGTTATCCTCCCTGTACCTTCTATTGACAAAGATGCTCTACACTGTTGATATGGACCACATCATATCTCTGTCGTTGAGAGATGCGGGACCCCTGAGCATGTTGCAACGGTCTCCTTCGTTAACTGTCATTCACTTCCACCACATGAAACCTGATACGACTATGGATCAGGCATGCCATCATATCTAGGCCATTCAAAAGCACATGCCCTACTATCCCTTCGCAACACTCTATTTTGTTAAGCGTCGTGCATGTTGTTGGGCTAGGAAAGAAGATAAGAAAGAAGCTTGCACGCAAGCAAAAAAAGGTATGCCGCATGAGGGACCACCACAGGAGGAACAAATATGTGTGAGGTAGAGGAAAGGTAAGTGTACAACCGTACAGGTGATAACTACTGGAAAGTGACAGGTGAATATCGTGGTCGTTAAAGACGGTGTAAGCCTGCAGCAATGCACATATGAAGGAATATTTTGTAATTCAAACTAATATTACCTTGTGTCAGTCCATGACAACCTGTTTTGGCGGCTGATCATGACCTATAACTGATGAGAAGTATGTAGTTGACCCTGTGTGGTATGATAGAAGTTATAATAAGAAGAACCCATTTTTTATAAGGGTTGGACTTGGTTGGATTTTGTTGGTTTTTTTATTGGTTTCTTTTGTTGGTTGTTTTGGGTCTGGTTGTCTAGAGTCAAGGACACCATTTTTGTTGTGTTTGGTTTAGACTTAGTGGAAGGAAGACTCAGAGTGGAGTCTAGTAGCATTAGGAGGCTATTGAGCCATGGATCTTACACCTATTTGCGTAGATCGCTAGGAATAGAAGGGATCTGCAGCTAAGTGCATAGACGGTAGATAGAAGAGTCGATCCAAGCTGTGTGCGGATAAGTAGGAGTAGATAGAAGAATAAACTATAGATCATGAGAGAAATAAGTCTGAGTGATAAAAGACATCATAAGATCATCCTACAAGTTGTAGACTGCAAGGTGCTATATCCATTTCTCATGCAATATGAAGAGCACCTTGGTGGTTTTTCCCAGATGGGTTTCCATGTTATTTCATGTTTTTAAATAGTTGATTGATGATGTATATGCTGATGTGAATGTTTGTTATTTTCTTACTATGTGTTGATGAGTTACTTGTGAATGCATAACCACCATATTGTTAATCAGCAAATGAATAATTGTTAACGCATTGTTGGGATGTGTAAGCAAGTTTGTGGTTAATTTCCTAGGTTAAAACATAAGTTGCGATGGCCTGTTAGTCTAAGGAATCAGCTACGTCGTACAAGTTGCACCAATTGTTAAGGTTAAGGTGTCACATCCCCAACCCTTCCGACTGGTGAAGAGGACGTGACCTATGGCATTAACAATCCAAGCTACCAATCCCATGAACATGTGAATTCATAAAAATACTGAAAACAGAATGCATTGGAGTAGAACATACACAGATGCAATTATTTATCATACACAGATGAAATTTTTTATCATATATAGATGCTATTGTTATCATACACAGCGGATGCAACATTCATTCATAAAAGCATTCATTCAACATGTTCATCACTTTCACTAATAGAAAATATGATTTCAGAAGTAAATTATACAAGATTACTTATCTTATGAAGAAATCATTCTACAACCGGCTACGTCGCTGCAACGTTCCACCCAACCATAGGCCAACATGCTCCTCAATCTGTCAGCAACGCTGCCACCCCCGAGATGGGCATGATTCTCCAAGGAATAAGGGAACTAGCAGGATTACACAAAACACAGCCAAGCCAACACAGTTGGGTTTATCAAGCCATCAACAAGACAACCAAGTCAACATGGTCAGGTTTATCAGGCCATCCAGGAGTTGGGAAAGGATAAATGCTAAGTTGGTGAGAACATTACAGAGCTAGGAACACCTACACCAGAACTAGCCTGGCTTCTAAGACAACCACACACACCCAACACAAGGAATCAATCCCTTCTCTGCTACACAGTCCCTCAGGACCTGCATTCCCTTCCAGTGCTATTCAGCGGTTGTGGAGAAGAAATCCAGCCCTCTACCTCTGTCTGTGTGGTTTCCATCCACCAGGTTTATCAAGCAAACCAAGCCCCCATCCCTGATTCCAACACAGTCCGAATACTAACCATTTCATACATGCAATTAATCAGCTATTACAGCTTAAACAGGGAAGACGACTCCAAACATTCTGCAGCAGCCTCAAAGCGTAACAGCAACCACGGCTCACGGCATGGGGAAAACCACAGCCCGTCCTTGGGCAACAAAGTCACCGAGAAAACATACATAGAAAATGCTGAGGAAGAGAAAAATACAGACTTCCAACCTGTGCGTGAAATGAGCAAACTCCCCTCCCCAAAATATAAAGAAGACCACCGCAATCACAACAAATCTTGAGGAGAACAGCGATGACCATAACTCACGGGAAGAGCAACAGTTCCAATCTCAACATTAAAATGACGGGGAAATTACACAACCATACCAGTCTGTGAGGAGGTCATATAGCCAAAAATGTGAATGGCCCTTCACAGCAAATCGTGGTTGAAAGAGCACGACCCCAGCTCATTGTGTGAGCCCAAAACCAGGAAAATCCTGTGCGTGAGAAAAATGAGCAGACAATGGTTCCTTCGTGAGGAGGAACAGCTTCGCCTATGCATGTGGATGAACAGACAATCGGAAGTGAGTGAATGTATCAGCACTATCGTGGAGAGAGTAGTATGTCTACGGAGAGATACGCGGTGGTTTATTTTTCCATTGTGAAGTCAACTACGGGTGGAGTGTGCATGTGGGAAAGGACTGATAGTCCTGCCACACCCACTCCCAAACAATAACTGCCTCAAATACTCAACAGTAATTCTTAATGGAGGTGGTTGGGTACGACAAGGTGGTGACACATGGGTTTTTCCCTCATGGCTCAAGGTTTGACAATTCCCCCCCCCCACCCCCTATCCTTGTGAAAATCATGCCCCTTCTCAATTTATTTTCCGCGAAAGTAGCTGGTTGGGTTCATTTACATGATGATAAACTTAACATATGCCGCATGCCCCGATATACCAACGGTGATAATTTCAACCTAAAACATAGCATAACCAATTAATGGTGGGGCCTTGGCCTTTAGCTCTACACCATGATCATTTACAATATATACATCATATACATCTAATGCAATGGGGTCAAAACCAGGGTGTTACATTCCCCTCCCCCTTCAATAGCAATATCCTCAGTGCTTTACAAAATTGAACAAAATGCTACACTGGTATCACCTCAGTGTTCCGCAAAATTGAACAAAAATGGATGTGCCAATCGCATGGCATCCTCCAGCTCCCATGTAGCCTCTTTAGGTCTGTAGTGCTCCCATTGCACCTTTACCTACCCTATGGCCCGGTTCCGGAGCATTGTGACCTTCCTGTAGAGGATGTGCATTGGCTCAATTCGGAACTCTCCCTCGGGTTCCACTTGAATCACATCCCAATTTATCACATGGTTAGGATCATGTACATATCTCTTAAGCAAAGAAACATGAAAAACATTATGAGCTCTAGTGCTAGCAGGAAATGCAAGTCTATATGCAACTGGCCCTATTCTTTCAAGCACTTCAAACGGCCCACAATATCTAGGTGACAACTTTGCACAACTTCCAAACTTCAAGGAACTCTTCCTTGCCCTCACTCTGAGGTAAACATGATCCCCAACACTGAACTCCCTGTTCACCCTATGCTTATCTGCATAGCTTTTCTGTCTGTCTTGTGCTGTTTTCAGTTTTTGTCTGATCTTCACAACCTCTTGCTCCATTTCCCTAAGCAATTCTGGTCCAAGCACAATCTTGTTCACTGGATTATCCCAAGTCACTGGTGTCCTACACCTTCTTCCATACAAAACTTCATATGGACTCATCCCCAAGGATGCCTGCTGTCCATTGTTATAAGCAAACTCTACCAAGTGCAAGTAATCTTCCCACTTGGTGGGTTTGTCCATCACATACATGCAAAGCATGTCTTCAAGCACCTGATTAACTCTCTCTGTCTGCCCATCTGTCTGAGGATGGTATGCAGTGCTGAAGTTAAGCTTTGTACCCAAATCTGTAAACAACCCTTTCCAAAAATTGGAAGTAAACTTGACATCTCTGTCAGAGACTATTGCCTTCGACAATCCATGCAATTTGAATATCTCCTTCATGAAGATCTTTGCAATGTCATCAGTCTTATGCGTAGACTTAATCGGTATAAAATGCGCTGCCTTTGTCAACTTGTCTACCACAACCATGATGGAATCATGTTGTCTCCAAGTCATCGGCAATCCTGTAATAAAATCCATGGAAATAACTTCCCATTTCCATTCCGGAACTGGCAAAGGCTATAAAAAACCTGCTGGATGTTGATGCTCAACCTTTGCCTGTTGAAATTTCATACACCTCGAAATGTACTCATCCATATCCCTTTTCATTCCTAGCCAAAAGTACTGCTTTCTAGCTGTAGCAATTGTCTTCTGATATCCTGGATGACCAGAATAAGGAGCTTGATGGATTTCATCCATGACAACCCTCCTCAAATCTGCTACTTCTAGAATATAAATTCTACCTTTATAAGTAAGAAGTCCATCTTCTTCCAATTTATATCCCTCATACCTCTTCTCAAGACTTTGCTGCTGCAACTTGTCTTTTACCTGCTCATACAATTCATCTCCAGCAGCATGACTAACCATTCTACTGCTTCAAATCTGATTGGAAAATACTAAGAGATGCCACATGCATTTCCTGCACCTTCCTGCTAAGTGCATCAGCTACCTTATTTTCCTTTCCCTTTATGTGCTTGATTTCAAAATCAAACTCACATAGAAATTCCAGCCATCTCGCTTGCCTAGCATTCAGAGTAGGCTGATCAAATAGATACTTCAGTCCACAGTGATCTGTTCTGGGCTCAAATCTTCTACCCATCAAGTAATGCCTCCACATCTTGAGGGCATGTACTATGGCTTCAAGCTCTAGGTCATGAGTGGCATAGTTCCTCTCATGCTCCTTCAGCTTTCTCGACTCATAACATATCACGTAGTTGTCCTACATAAGGACTCCTCCAAGCCCTTGTCCACATGCATCGGTACACACCACAAAATATTTCTCTAGATCTGCAACTTTCAATACCGGTGCACTGGTGAGAATATTCTTCAACTGCTGGAAGCTTTCTTCACACCTCGATGGCCATTCGAACTTCATCCCCTTCTTTTGCAAAGAAGTGATGGCATGTGCAACTATGGAGAATCCCTCAATGAATCTCCTGTAGTATCCTGCAAGTCCCATAAAATATCTTACATCTGTCACATTTCTTGGAGTAGGCCAATTCATAATGGCTTCAATCTTTTCAGGGTCCACAGATATACCCTCCTCTGAGATAATGTGACCCAAGTACTAAATTCTATCTCTATAGAAGTCACACTTGCTCAGTTTTGCATACATTTGATGCTCCCTGAGCAATTTCAATGTCAATCTTAAATGCTCTTCATGTTCTTCCTCATTCTTAGAATAAACAAGAATGTCATCAAGGAAAATAAGAACAAACTTATCCAAATACCTGCTGAAGACACTATTCATAAGGCACATAAATGTAGCTGGTGCATTTGTGAGACCAAATGGTACCACTACAAACTCATAATGTCCATACCTTGTTCTAAAGGTTTGCTTATGAATATCTTCCTCCTTGATTCTCACCTGATGGTAACTAGACCTCAAGTCAATCTTGGAAAATACCTTTGCTCCCCTCATTTGATCAAAGAGGTCATCAATCCTAGGCAAAGGATATTTATTCTTCACCATAACCTTGTTCAATTATTTATAATCAATACACAACCTGAGTGTACCATCTTTATTCTTTACAAAAAGTACTGGTGCTCCCCAAGGAGACACACTCGGTCGAATATACTTATTTTCCAACAACTCTTGCAGTTGCATCTTCAACTCTAGCATCTCCAATGTACTCATCCTATAGGGTGCCTTGGACACTAGTGCTGCTCCTGGCACAAGTTCAATAGTGAAATCAATGTCCCTCTTTGGAGGAAGCCCTAGAATCTCATCAAGAAACACATCCCTGAATTCCTGTAACACCTGATAGTCCTCCAACCCTAGAGTTTCATCGCCTGATGTCTCCAAAATATGAGTTGCATACAACTGGCAAGCCTTCCTACATAACTTCTTTAATTGCATTGTTGAAACCTGTCATACTGAAATCACCTTTGGAATACCTTTCACAACTACTAGGTTCCCTTCTTCATTCATGCATTCGAAATTCTTATTGTAACAGTCAAGCTTCACCCTGTGAGCTTCTAACCAATCCATTCCAATGAGAACATCATAGGAACCAAGCGGTAGAACATTCAGATCTACACAAGTGACCAATACATTCATGACCAATGGACATTTTTCTACCACTTCACTGACCTTTATCTTAGTTTCAGTGGCTAGCTGGATTAACCAAGACTTCCTATGCTTTACCTTCTTAAAAGCGCAAATCTCCACTACTCTAGGAGTAATGTAACTGTGTGTAGAACTAGGGTCAATCAAAATAGAAACAGGTTGCTCAGCAATCTTACCTGCTACTTCAACCACAGTTGACTGGTGATCTGCCTGGTGGTCCTCCAGTGCTGCATAAATCCTAGGGACTACCCTTGCTACTTGACCCACTGTTTCTGCTTCTTGGATGTTATAAGTTGGCCTTACACTCTCATTCTCGAGTGGACAATTCTTGTGCATGTGGGGTCCTCCACATTTCCAACATTGAAGTGGTCCTCTATTTTGTTGTGGATCCTTAGGCTTTTCTCCTATCACTCCAACTGGCTTACTCGCAGCTTGAGATGTCTGCTTCTGCTAATTCCTGAAGTTAGAAGGTTTGAAACCTTTCTTCCTTTGGTCAAAATTCTCATTCTTCTTGTCCTTCCATGCCTTAGGATAATCTGGCTAACCTTTTCTTTGCTCATAGCAATACTTAGCCTTCCTTATTGCTTCCTCAAGAATTCTAGGTTCATAAAACTCAATTCTATCTTTGTAAGACTGAGGTAATCCACTCAGAAAATGCTAGACCTTCACTTTTTCATCTCTGATGTACCGGACATACCTCAACAGCTCCAAAAAATTATTTGCATATTCTTCCATGGTCTGCTGTCCCAATCTCAGCTCATGGAACTCCTTAATCTTGTCATCATAATACGTGTCAGAGAGGTATTTCTACTTGAAATACTTCTTGAACTGTTTCCACTTAAGTCTCCTTTCACTGATCCTCTTTACTTGCTTGAATTATTCCCACCAAATGGATGCCCTTCCATTCAGATTGAATATGGCAACTCTTGCCTTCATGTTTCCTGACTAATCATGCACTTGAAAGTACTTCTTTATCCCAAGAAGCCAAGCTTCAGCTTCTTGTCCAGTTTTTACCTCACCATCAAATGTAGTAGGTTTAGCTTTCTTAAATTCATCCCAAGAGCAATCCCTATGATGTCTCTTTCTTTTTCTTTTATGAGAAGAAGAACTTGAATCCCCACTGGATTCTTCAAAATTAGATGATCCACTAGAAGTCCTTCTCCTTCTCCTAGTATAGCTCTTACTGCCTTCTGGTCTTGCTGTACCTCGTCCAGAGTCTATCTTTATTTGCAAGTCTGTCAAACTCTGCAACATAGCAGCATTCAACTGATGCTATTCTTCCTGGGCTTTGATCAAGCTTCTCATGGTGGCTGCAACATCTGACAGTGTCTCTTGGAATCTCCTTCCATTAGACTCAATGTCATCATTTCTATTACGGGCATTTTCTCACATGGCATCTCGCGCACGCTCGTAAGAATCCCGAGCATCATATCCATCATGGGTTCTCATAACTTAACCACCACTTACTTACTAAACTGCACTACCTGGAATACTGCCCTTGAAGGTGACTATGATTCTGCAAACGTGTTAGTAACACAACTGTTAGATGCATAATATTGATAGAAATCAGAATCACTTACCTTCTCCTGGAATAATCATAAAATAACAAATTTTCCCAAACACAAAATTCTCTTCATCAAAGAACGTCTATCTGAGGGGGACGACGGGGGTCAAGGGGGCTTGCCCATAGATTCCCTTAAAAAACCGTCGAAATCTACTGGAAATCCCACTTGAAAAACTCAAAATTTCCTTGTACAGGATCGGGTATCATCCCAACTATCTTTCTGACGTTTCGGCAGTCCAAACAACTAAATTCCTCCGCTGTTCCTCGGTGGCTGGGTGCACTGTTCATCGAAAGGATAGTTCACTAAACAGCCACAACGGCGGGTAGTGATCCCAGTACAGGTTCCACGGATCATAACTCATCGGCTGTCGGAAGTTCTATCCACTAACCATCGCCGATGGACGATGATTCCCGGGCTTAGAAATTTTTTTGGAATTTTCCCTTTAGTCTTCCTCCTCGCTGCTTGATCAGTTCAATCCTCTTCTTTTCGTCAGTGAAATAGTTCCATCAACAGCCGCAATGATGGAACATGATCTTCGATCTTCTCCCGATCGGCAACCCAATCTGCTGAGGCATAACCTGATCGGTGTCGGCAGTCTTTTCTCATCGGAAGTCTAGTGCTCTAGGCTTCTGCAACGACGGCACACAAAACCCTTTCTGCTTCCGATGGTCTGATGTTTTCGTTACTTAGAAAAAATTTTAAACTTTCTTTCTTTAGGGCATCGGCGGTCAGAGGCCTTACCCGTCGGACACGTAGTTGTCTAGCCATCCGCAACGGCGGGCGCTCGATCAACTATTTTCCGTCGACAGACGTTGAACACTTAGAAATTTTTCTGCGATTTTCCTTCCAAATGTTCTCCATCGGGTATGCTTCTGCCTAGCTCTTCCACTACATCGGAAGTCTTTCCCACTGAGTGTTCCGATGACTCGACTGTTCAAACACTTAGACAAATTTGTGGAAGTTTTATGTCATCAAATTTTGATCTCTGTTGGGCAGAAAGAAATCCTGCCTCTATCACTACATCTTCGTGGTCCATTCAGGCCCATGCTGCAACATGAGCTCTAATACCACGCTGTCACATCCCCAACCCTTCCGACCGGCGAAGAGGACATGACCTATGGCATTAATCATCCAAGCTACCAACCCCATGAACATGTGAATTCATAAAAATACTGAAAATAGAATGCATTGGAGTAGAACATACATAGATGCAATTATTTATCATACACAGATGCAATTGTTTACCATACATAGATGCAATTGTTTATCATACATAGCGGAAGCAACATTCATTCATACAAGCATTCATTCAACATGTTCATCACTTTCACTAATAGAAAATATGATTTCAGAACTAAATTGTACAAGATTACTTATCTTATGAAGAAATCATTCCTCAACCAAGTACGTTGCTGCAACATTCCACCCAACCATAGGCCAACGTGCTCCTTAATCTCCCAGCAACACTGCCACCCTCGAGCTGGGCATGATTCTCCAAGGAATAAGGGAACTAGCAGGCTTACAAAAAACACAGCCAAGCCAACATAGTTGGGTTTATCAGGCCATCAACAAGACAACCAAGTCAACATGGTCAGGTTTATCAAGCCATCTAGGAGTTGGGAAAGGCTAAATGCTAAGCTGGTGAACTCATTACAGAGCTAGGAACACCTACACCAGAACTAGCCTAGCTTCTAAGACACCCACACACACCCAACACAAGGAATCAGTCCCTTCTCTTCTACACAGTCCCTCGGGACCTGCATTCCCTTCTAGTGCTATTCAAGGGTTGTGGAGAAGAAAGCTAGCCCTCTAGCTCTGTCTGTGTGGTTTCCAGCCACCAGGTTTATCAAGCAAACCAAGCCCCCATCCTTGCTCCCAACACAGTCTGAAGACTAACCATTGCATACATGCAATTAATCAGCTATTACAGCTTAAACAGGGAAGATGACTCCAAACAATCCGCAGCAGCCTCAAAGCGTAACAGCAACCACTACTTGCGGCATGGGGAAAACCACAGTCCCGAAACGTATCAGTGAGCACAGCTCACAAAATGGGGAAAACAACAGCCCGTCCTTGGGCAATGAAGTCACCAGGAAAACATACATAGACCACACCGAGGAGGAGAAAAATACAGACTTCCAACCTGTGCATGAAATGAGCAGACTCCCATCCCCAGAATATAAAGAAGACCACCACAATTACAACAAATCTTGAGGAGAACAGCGATGACCATAACTCATGAGAAGAGCAACAGTTCCAATCTAAACATTAAAATGATAGGGAAATTACACGACCATACCAGTCTGTGACAAGGTCATACAGCCAAAAACGTGAATGGCCCTTCACAACAAATCATGGATGAAAGAGCATGACCCCAGCTCACTGTGTGAGCCCAAAACCAGGAAAATCCTGTGCGTGAGAAAAATGAACAGACAATGGTTCCTACATGAGGAGGAACAACTTCGCCTATGCACGTGGATGAACAGACAATTGGAAGTGCGTGAATGTCTCAGCACTGTAGTGGAGAGAGTAGTATGTCTGCGGAGAGATCCGCGGTGGTTTCTTTTGCCATTGTGAAGTCAACCGCGGGTGGAGTGTGCATGTGGGCAAGGACTGACAATCCTGCCACACCCAATCCCAAACAATAACTGCCTCAACTACTCAACAATAATTCTTAATGGAGGTGGTTGGGTACGACAAGGTGGTGACACACATGGTTTTTTCCCTCATGGCTCAAGGTTTGACAATTTCCCCCCCCCCTTTTCCTTGTGAAAATCATGCCCCTTCTAAATTTAGTTGCCACGAACGTAGCTGGTTGGGTTCATTTTAATTAAAGATGCATATTTACATGATGATAATCTTAACATATGCCGCATGCCCCGATATACCATCGGTGACAATTTCAACCTGAAACATAGCATAACCAATCAATGGTGGGGCCTTGGCCTTTAGCTCCTCACCATGATCATTTACAATATATACATCATATACATTTAATGCAATGGGGTCAAAACCAGGGTGTTACATAAGGATAAGGTCATGTCATGTGCGTTGACATATAGTTGTGTTCAGTCGTGCAAGAACTACCCATCCATTCAAGCTGCCTTCGTTGAGCACCTTGGCCACATGCCAAGGGACTATAATCCATCACCAAATGCGGAAACATAGTTCTATAAATTATCCATTATATATCTCAGGTGAGACTCCGCCTGCCTTACAGGTGTTTCCAATGGAGTTTCTTTGTCAGGCCGATGTCTTGTGGTTTATTGTTGGTATTGTGGTGTTGTTGAACCGTGGGTCGAGACAAGGAAGGTGATAGAAGCCAAAAAATGGTTCTGTTGCCAGGACTCTTAATCATTTGAGTCAAGGGAAATGTTGTGGCACCTGACAAAGAAAGAGATAGAGGATTGGTTGGAATCTAAAACGCTAGCATTCGCACAAGGGGAGAGTGTGGGATCACGGTCTAGCACAGAAAACTGTGTAGAAGAGTATATATATTTTTATATCCATGAGGTCTTCTTCGCAGAATTCCCTGTTATACTGCATGAGTGGTTGTCAATATTGGTGACTAGAAAAACAAATTTCCAAAGGAGAGAAGTCGTCAAATGGAGTGATTAGTTGGTTCATGAGGTAACAACCGTAAGTAATGCTATCTCTAGATCTGTTGATTTTTGGGTTGACATTATCTTACAAGGATATATCACTGAGTTTGTAGTAGATACTATAACCTCATATAGTGAGGCTGAAAGAAATTTTTTCGAAGGACCCCGAAGAAGGCATCTTCTATCTATCAGTGCATGGATCAAGATGCTCATGTATGAAAAGGGTGTCTTGTAGTTGAGTAGTTAAATTGTGTACCTGTGAAGGAGGCTATGTTGCAGACAACCTCTTAAGAAAATGGGAGAGGGTGAGTTGAGATGTTCCATGGAAATACAAAACCTGAACTAGAAGTTGGATTCCTAGGGAGTGGAAGGAGATTCAGATCAGGCAAAAGAAGAAAGATCAAAACAGGGCAACAGAACCTTAGTCTGTTTGAGGAGAGTGAAAACTAAATTCAATAGCATGAAGACGAAGGGTCTTGTGATGAAGAGGAGAACTATAGCCCTATTTTAGAAGGAATAAAGGGCTCTGAAGACTCTATCAAGACACCGATATCGAAACACAATTACATCACACCAACAATATCCCCAGAGGTGAGATCTAGAGTCTCATCCCCAGAGAGGACTACTAATACTAATAATGTTGGTACTACAACTAATAAACCGGAAGGTATACCTCCTTTGAACCCCTTACCAGAGAACCCCAATGCCAACTCAATGGCTGGAGCGGATATTTGGTTACCCACATTCAATGGAAATGGAGTAGAAGATCCAACACAGCATTGGTTCCTTTGTGAAGCTGTTTGGATGGTTCGGTTAGTCCATAATGCAAACATAAAGAAGGCACAAATTATCATGACACAGAGGGGTTGTGTGCTAGATTGGTTCATGAAGTTCTTTGCGGCACCAACCAGAGCACCATAGAATACTCTCTGGACAAGATCCAAGCCGTAATGATCTCTGAGTTCAGAAAACTGAAGTCTAAGTCGCAGTGCATTACTAAGATCAAAGAGATAAAGCAAGCACTGATAGATTCAGTCTGGGATTTTGACCAACGCTTTAAAACTTTTATGGCCAAGGTAAGCTTCCAAATGTCGGATGTACAACATAAAGAGTTGTCTATTACTGCATTACTACCACACATCCGAGGGCCATTAATGCAACAAACGATTGAGTTGCAGGCAGAAGCATTAGAGTTAGAAATGAAGTTAGAATCCTCACCCATTGGTGAAGGCACCATAGGAATGGTGCAAATTCAATCACAATTGGATAATATGATGATACAACTACAGGACATCAAGAAGGGAAAGGAAGCAAAGGAATACTTATGGTGCACAAAATGCATAATGGATAGGCACACTAAGGATAACTTCATGACCTTCATGAAATATATCATGTCAGGTGCACCAAATCCATTAAATGACCATGGGATACTATGGTGTCACATATGCTAGTCTAGAGGGAATCGCGACAAGGAGTGTTTATATTTTCAAAAATTTGTAAGTACCCCAACAAATCTCTTTTGTAAATTTTGTAAGTTAGTAGTACATGAAGAAAAATATTGCAGAGCATACCAGCTCTTGAAAGAAAATACTATTGACACCTACTTAATGAAAATGAGGGACTCGCTCAGGTTGAACCGACACAAGCATCATATCATCCTTCACAGTTGCCTCCCAATCAATACCAAAATCAGTATCAACCTCAGTACACGCCTTAGCATCCATACGCGCAACAAAATCACTACCATCCACACTACGAGTAGAACCAGTTTCCACCACAACAACCACACCCACAAGGAAGGGGTGGTGGAAACTTCAAAGGAAGAGGTGAAGGAGGAGGATTTGGTAAAGGAATAGGCCAAGTTACATGCTATAACTATGGAAAATCGGGTCACTATGCCATAGATTGCTTAGAACCTACGAAGACATGTTCATATTATAAGGGACGGGACCATAATGTGGAGCAATGTCCTTAGTTGATCAAAAAATGGCAAGCAATAACTATCGTAGGACCTGACCCTGCACAGAATGCAAACCCAAATCCCAACATGAATGTTCAGATGATTGTGGCTAAACCAAGAGATATGAATTTTGTTGTCATAACACGAGGAGGGGCTGCGACCGAATCCGATTAGGATAAAACACAAGAACAACTGAAATCGCAGGTACAACTTGCAACACACAAAAAGGTATCATTTGATATCCAAAAACAGAAGGAAGTATTCTTGGAGGTGCTACCAGAATTTGTGGACGCAGCAGAACCCTCAACGTCAGAAGAAGTAAAGGAGATTCCTGAACGATTTCAGCGCATATTTTAGAATAATGTCCCACAAAAGGTTAGTAATATAAAATCCTTCTTGTCAAGTTTTCTAACGCTAATACATGATAAAGATGCTATAGTAGAACTACAAACAATGATAGAAGAGATACCCCTTGAACCACGACCTAAAAATAAAGTTAACCAAGTGAGAAAGAAGTTTAAAACTGGTCATGAATTAAGAATTCTTGCGTAGATAGGTGACTACGACATGGATTAAATCATCTTAGACCTGGGGTCTGATGTCAATATTTTAACGTGACAAACCTTGAAAAGTGTGCGCAAACCACACTTGGATTGGTCCCCTGTCCAGCTGCGACCTGTGAATCAAGAAAACATCCTACCCATTGGTCGGTTGAGTCAGGTCCCTGTCGACATTGAAGGATTATGCACATTTGTGGACTTTGAAATCATTAATATTGTTGATGACACAAACCCATATCCCACATTATTAGGCATAGATTGGGATATAGATAACCGAGCTATTATAAAATTCAAGAAACGGATCCTATCATTTGAGGATAATGACATAAGAGTGGTGTCTCCCATTGATCCGCTAGAGGGACAGAGATACCTTGAGATTGTATATAATGATGGACACGCTAACTACCTCGACCAAGTATATAGTGTTACTAAATTACAATAAGGCTACATCAATATTACAGCGGATGGAAACCTGAGCTAGATGAGTGCTAGTTCTTGCACATCTGACTTAGGGGAAGCTTTGGAGAATTGGAAAAATGGGCTACATGAAGTCTCTATGAGGAGGTGCATAAGAATTACCAGGTCAGTGCGACGAGTGGAGAACGAGCTACACAAGCTACCCACCTATGAGGGTCTACCTAACCTTTCTACCTTCCTAACTGAATTTGAAGGACTTGTAGTGGAATTGCAGCGCTTTTCCATGCTAGATCAGGAACTAAAAGCTACATCCACTAGATGGTGGGGTGTGCATAAGAATTCTATAACAAATTGGCCACAGTGTAGAATATTGATGGAAGTCATATTTGGAGAAGAGATCACCCTTGTAAACCATAAGTATTTAGGATTAGAAAACCCCATGGAGCATCTTAATCAATGTCGCATCGTATTTGCAGAATACTCGAGGGAGGAGTGGGTCCATCATTTCATACATGCATTAGAAATGACACCTAGAACCTTGTATGCATTTATGGAATTGTCACAAGGAACCCAAGAGTAGGAAGGGCTCACTAAGCAGTTTGCTCATACATTTGAATTTGTTGATGAGCACCCTACAGTTGATGTCGCACTTCAGGCAATAAAGGAGAATATTTTTGCTGAGATCCCTGTAGAAGAGGCTAACTCTCACTAGAGCAGTGCAACCATTCAGCAATGGATGGCTTGATACAAAGTAGCTGGAGATTTATATGATGATCCAACTAACATAAACATATTGAAATTAGAAGGCATGCGCAACGTGGAAGGAAGTGGTATCTCAAGTGACTAGTTCCTTAAGCCGTTAAAAATTAAGAAATTAAACATTGGGTCGCAAGAGAACCCAAAGTTCGCTAATATAGGAGATTATTGGGATGAAGAGACAGTTGCAAAAATCATGGATTTACTACATGAATATCAAGACCTATTCCCTACTAACTTATCACAAATGAAGGGAATAGTGGGAGACTTAGGGGATATGAAAATACCCCTACAACCAGATACTAAACCCAATAAGCAGCAACCATATAGGATAAACCCCAAGTATAAAGAAAGGGTAAAAGAAGAACTGGATCATATGCTAGACGCTGGAATTATTGAACCTATTGAGGATTCAGGGTGGATCATCCCTATAGTGAGCCAGGATAAGAAGGAAATAGTTGAATTTAGGGTTTGTGTCCACTTGAGTAAGCTAAATGATGCATGCTTGCATGATCCATTCCCAAAACCATTTACAGATGAAGTGCTTGAAAGTGTAATAGGACAAGATATGTATTCATTTACTGATGGATTTTTGGGCTATCATCAAGTCATAATCGTGAAGGAGGATCATCAAAAAACAACCATTGTCATTGAATGGGGATGCTACCAGTGTACGGTAATTCCCTTTGGACTCAAGAATGAACCTGCTATTTTTTCTAGAATAGTAGTCTCTACTTTTAAGGATTTTATTCAGAAATTTATTGAAGTATACTTTGATGATTGGACTGTGTTTGGTCTATTAAGAGACCATATTGAGAGTCTATGTATGATGTTGGACCGCTATTGTGAGTATCATATTGTGTTGAATTATAAGAAATGTATTTTCTGTGTGCCATTTGGAGAGCTGTTGGGTCACGTCATATGTCACTATGGTATCTTGGTCGACCCATCAAAAATTGTGATTATTGTGGACTTACCACCACCTACATCAGCCATATATCTCATATCAGTTCTAGGACATATAGGATACTACTAGAAATTCAAAAGAGGATATGCAACGATCACTACGCCTTTGGGGAAACTGTTGAATAAAGATGCAAATTTCCAATGGACAACAAAATGCCAGGAAAGCTTGCAAAAATTGAATACTACAATGGATACAGCGCCAATACTTGTATTCTAAGACTGGAAGAAATAATTTCATGTGCATGTCAATGCATCGTTGATCGTGCTTGGCATAGTCCTAACGCAACCAGGAGAGGGTACGCTCGACCACCCTATTTCTTTCACAAGTAGGAAACTATAAACAACAGAAAAGAACTACACGACGATAGAATGATAATGCCTTGCTATGGTGTATGCGCTTCAAAAATTATGATACTACTTGTTGGGTGGACATTTTCAGATGTATACTAACCATTCAGCGCTGAAATACCTAGTCAAGAAGCTAGTTTTGGGTGGAAAGATCTGTAGATGGATTCTCTTGTTTCAAGAGTTCGATTTTGAGGTCATTGTTAAACCCGGTCGACTAAATGTTGGACTAGACCACCTATTAAGGATAGAGAGTGGTGAATAGCCAACCAACTTGGAAGATAATTTGCTCGATGCGCAACTATTTGCAATCCACATGATGGATGACCAGAACGATGATTTTAATTCCATCATTCACTTTTTGAGTACAGGATATGCACCTGAAGCAATGTCGACTAAATAGAAGAAACACTTGGTCATCAAAGCTGTTAATTATACATTGATCACGGGACACCTATATAAGCTGGATGTGGATGAGATACTGCGTCGCTATGTCTTTGACTATGAACGAAATTGGGTTATGAGTGAAGCACATGGTGGTGTTGCAAGAGGAGACTATGCAGGAAAAGAAACAGTGCGCAAGATATTGCAGGTAGGATTATGGTGGCCAACCATACACATGGATACTAAAAGCTTCTGAAAACGCTGTGATATTTGTCAAAGGACAGGAAAACCATCACACCGCGATGAGATGCCGCTTGCGCCACAGATAACTCTTCATGAATTTGACAAGTGGGCAGTTGATTTTGTGGGACTAATTAGCCCACTAGGGAAGCAAACTGGCATGCACTACATTATCATTGTGACAAACTATCTGACCATATGGGATGAATCTGCACCTTTTAAAGATTGTACCATGGAGATCACGACAAAGTTTCTATTCGAAAATGTCATCACCCAATTTGGTTTCCCAAAGATACTACTAAGTGACCAAGTTACACATTTTGTTAAGAATGTAATCGTTGAGTTGACTACAGAATTTCAGATCCAGCATAATAAGATGACTCCCTACCATCCTCAAGTAAATGGAATGGTAGAAGCTAATCAACAAGATTTTGGAGAATTCCTTGACCAAGATATGTAACGTGCACCGAGATGACTGTGATCAGAAAATATCAGCTATGCTATGGGAATATAGCACAACCTATAAGTGACTATCAGGGCACACCCCATTCATACTAGTAAGTTGTTGTACCAAGTTTGAGAATCGCTGCCCTAATGGAGATGACTGATGGAGATGCTTTCAACCAAAGGCTGACAAAGCTAGTGCAAATGGAAGAAGAATGCTTCATCATAGGATTCCATCAGACAATTGAGAATCAGTGACAGAAAGCATGGCATGATCATCATATTATGGTTAAACCATTCAATGTCGAAGGACTTGTGTTGATGTATGACAACAAATTTTTCAAACACCCATGCAAGTTAAAGATGTATTGGCTAGGGCCATATGTGGTTGCACACATCACTGACGCGGGCGTAGTAAAATTACAAAAGTTAAACGGTACCTATGTCACAGGTATGGTGAATGATAGTCACTTGAAACCATACTACAATGGTCATAACGTCCCTAGTTAGAATCCCGTCACACAAAAAAAAAAACCGAAAAAATAGAGGGTCTAAAAGACATAAAAATTACTCTATCGCACACCTGCGACAGAACAAGTGCGATGTACAGGAAAAGGGCGAAAAAGTGCATGGAAAACCAAGAAGTGCAGCAAGAAGGTGGAAAGTGCTCCAAAAAGCGGAAATGATAAGCTGGCCGACATTAAAGTACAAATATTCGGTGAATATTTAGGTGGCTATGACAGCTAAGTGTCATTGATTTGACAAGATACAAGGAGAATGACGATGTGTTGTAAGGTCACATCCGAGAGATCCTCCATAAATGTTCTGATAGAAACAACACAACACCCAAGATCAACGACTTACTGAACGAATATGGTAGCCGAGAAACCCATGTGACTGAGTAGACATTAACCGACCATTGCATGACGACTAGACCACATTGTGGTGGGTATAACTACAAGGCTTCATTGGAAAGCATTATTTTATGACCATAGAACAAGATAGAGAGAACCAGAGCCAAGTAATTGCAGAGCCAAACCCCTATCATCCCTGTTTAAGTAAGAAGATGCCCATGGTCCTTGCGATCCCTAGCAACAATGAACCGGAAAGAATTATCTCTAGTTTCCCAATCAAAGAATACATTTTTTCACCTGAGATATAACAACCACAGCATGAACCAGAGACTGATCCAATGGTGAGAACGCGGAAGCAACCTGCCAATGTGACCAATCATGATACAATTTCGACGGCGAGATCATGTGCTATGCCTACCCCAACTCAGAGACCACCAGCTGCTCCTATAGCTGCAGCACCTGCCATGAAGCCAAGACAACCTAGCTAGGGAATAGATGGAGAACCATCTAAACTCCCGAGGAGGAAGAAATGTAGGACTATCGCTCCTGTGGATACTCTGGGTAAATCACCCTTACAAGAAGAACAAGAGATGGATGAACCTATGGAAGAAGACTCACCACTGTGTAGAGGGCCTAATGCAGAGGAAGAAGATGAGAACTTCCCATACTATGTTTCGCAACGGAGAGCCGATGCACTGAGGGTGGACCTCCCAAAGAAGGTGAATACAACTCTGGTACCACCGTGGATCCCTCATAATGTCCCCCTATTGATGGACATCATGCTCAAGTTGGCCAAGCTAAAATTTGAAGACTTTGACACTCGAATGCAACATGGATTATAGAGAGCAGATTGCATGGACCTAAGCCAGCTGACCCAACTAGAGCACAAGTGCTCAGGCTGATGGAGTGGGATGAGGGAGTTGGCTGCATAGATTTGATGAAACTATTGTTTATGCCCCATTTCGGCCATAGTTTACAAGTCAACACTTATGTGAAACAGCTGCTGGTATACTTTCATAGAGGATTCCTATGGCTCGATCGACCATACCCAATCGACACCGAGCTAATTTCGATGATAACAGGCCTCCCAAACAAAGGATACAACCATGAGCCATACATGGACAAGAAATTCACCAACTGGATCAAGCAGAGGTACAACTTGCAATGCATAAAGAGGGGCTTCCTGATTCGAATGATCGAGGACAAAAGTGTGCAAATTGTTGCACCGATCTTATTGTGTAAGTTGTTACACAATATGCATCCCAATCAGTGTTTGGCTGAAACGGTGGAACTCATAGAGTTATGCGCATTGTGTGGAGTGTTCAATTGGTCGCGGTTCCTACTGAACGAGCTCATAGATGATGCGGCGCAGGCCCAGCATGAACACACCTACAAATTCCATTATTCATGGATGTTTATCTTAATCTCATTCACCATGTGGGCAGTACCGCCGGACTATATGCAGATGGATGTCCCACTACCTTGCCATGGCGCAAGGTACCAAAAATTATGGGATGACAGAAAATATCTGGCCTGATGGAAGGAGAGCAACATTGAGTTCTTTTTTCACGGAAAGGTGTTGCATGATGTTGTCCTCCAGTCCCACTGAATTTTTGCTGCGATGGTACACAGGTACGCAACATTTATTAAATTTAAGGACAGAGCACATAAATATGATCTTAGAGCTGAAAAAGGACTCAGCCAGACAAGTGCACCATGCAGGGTTTATGCTGAGGGATGAGTATGTGGATGAAATCATCAGCCTATGGTCAGAATAATGGCATGGCCCACTAGAAGAGTCGTTTCCTGAAGGACAGGATAAAGAGAACCCACAACTTCACTAAGTTCATGATGAAGGAAATGAAGGAGGCAACGGATAGGATAACTAGTTGCAGGAAGAGGAAAAACATGATGACGATGATAGAAATAGCTCAGATGAAAGTGATTCAGAGAACACACCAATCCTAGAGCATGTGCAGACCCAGACACAAACTAGGAAACAAGAAGGCCAACCACATATCAACCTTTCTAGCCTAAAGAATCATTAATCCAGCATAGCTGAGCAAGTGGGGGTCCATTTGAATAAGTTTATTGAAGCAATCAATGAGGTCAAATCCACTGATGAGGATGAGACGTATGGCATTGACCCCAATGTCCAAGTAGTCGTACCAGAGTAGTTCCTCCCATCAAAGTGACAATCTAGATCAGTGCACTAGAAACCAAAACAAATCCCACTACCTTTGATGATGCTGTAAAATAGATTGCCACACTCCGGTTAGACTTCTACAAGATTCCCTTGAGTGAAGTGTACAAAGTGCAGTAGGAAGCCGTGACGAAAATGCGGCTAAAAGAGAATGTTGTTTCCTACTAGGAAACAAAACAAAAAAAGAAGGAAAAGGCACACAAGGACCTGCTAAAGGAAAAAGAACAAGAACTTTAGGGGTGATTCAACCTTCTTGCTGAGAGGGAATAGGAAATATTGTCTCGCAAGCAGAACTGCCTCGCACTAGCAGCAACCATCAAGAGTGCCATTGCAGAATTCCCACCTGAAGGAGGCCAAGAAGATGAGGACTCCATAACTAAGGTAACTAGGCTATCAAAGATCACTCAAGATATTTGGAAGTAGGTAGAAAAGCTACAAGCTAGACAGGTGGTGAGCACACCTCCAGAGGAGCTCGAAGAACGAAGGAAAGTAGCGTCTGAGGCTGCTGGAAAAATAAAACAAGGAGAAACATCATGCGTTGAGGAACTAGAAGACATTTTCGTGCTATGGGAAGAGCTTATGGAGGATGTGACTGTTGAAAGCATAAGGGAAAATAGGTGCGCAACTGAAGAGAAAATCACCCCGAAGAAAGCATACATGAAGAAGATGGCCTTCCATGAGAAGGTGGCCAAAATGAATGAAATCAAGTGATTGCAGCAGGAAGTTTAGGCCCTTCAAGATAGAGAGTAGGCTAGGGATGCATAATTTGAAGTGCACCAGTCAGAAGCAGCATGCATCACCAGAATTATTCAACCGCCGAAGGAAAAACTTGAGACTATCGCACAGTCAGTAGACGCAGGTCCGTTGGAACATATCGGTTTCGATCGAGTAGAGAAATTGGCTGCGCAGGAAGAAGAGGTATCGGATGAATTTGTGGGGGTGGAAGAGATGGTGCAATAATTTCAGGACAAGGTTGGTCCTGCGACACAATTAGTACCAGAGTCATAAAATTTTGTAGGAAAATAAGTAAGTTTTGCAACTAAAACTTTTTGAAGACAAGTCTATTTTTGCTTAGTGGCTCAAGATGAGCCGCATGTGAGTGTTGGGGGACTTTTGGGCTAGGAAAGGAGACAAGGAAGAAGCTCATGTGCAAGCAAAAGAAGGTATGTTGCGCGAGTGACAGGAAGGAAGACAGGTCACGAAGGAAGCAAAGGGACCAGTGCAGGTGGAATAAAGATGCGCGAGGTGGAGCAAAGGTAAGCATATAGGCGAGGTGGAGCAAAGGTAACCATATAGACTTCCTATGCTTTACCTTCTTAAAAGCGCAAATATCCACTACTCTAGGATTAATGTAACTGTGTGTAGAACCAAGGTCAATTAAAATAGAAACAGATTGCTCAACAATATTACCTGCTACTTCAACCACAGCTGACTGGTGATCTGCTTGACGGTCCTCCAGTGCCGCCTAGATCCTAGGTACTGCCCTTGCTACTTGACCCACTGTCTCTGCTTCTTGAAAATTATAAGCTGGCCTTGCACTCTCATTCTCAAGTGGACAATTCCTGCGCATGTGGGGTCCTCCACATTTCCAACATTGAAGTGGCCCTCTGTTCTGTTGTGGATCCTTAGGCTTTTCTCCTGTCACTCCAACAGGCTTACTCGCAGCTTGAGATGGCTGCTTCTGCTAATTCCTGAAGCTAGAAGGTTTGGAACCTTTCTTTCTTTGGTCAAACTTCTCATTCTTCTTGTCCTTCCATGCCTTATGGTAATCCGGTTTACCTTTGCTTTGCTCATAACAATACTTAGCCTTTCTTATCGCTTCTTCAAGAGTTCTAGGTTCATAAAACTCAATCCTATCTTTGTAAGACTGAGGTAATCCACTCAGAAAACGCTGGACCTTTACTTTTTCATCTCTGATGTACCAGACATACCTCAACAGCTCCAAAAACTTATTTGCATATTCTTCCATGGTTTGATGTCCCAATCTTAGCTCATGGAACTCCTTAATCTTGTCATCATAATACCTGTTAGATAGGTATTTCTGCTTGAAATACTTCTTGAACTGTTTCCACTTCAGTCTCCTTTCACTGATCCTCTTTACTTGCTTGAAGTGGTCCCACCAAATGGATGCTCTTCCATTTAGATTGAATATGGAAACTCTTGACTTCATGTTTCCTGAATAATCATGCACTTGAAAGTACTTCTTAATTCCAAGAAGCCAAGCTTCAGCCTCTTGTCCAGTCTTTACTTCACCATCAAACATAGGAGGTTTTTCCTTTTTAAATTCATCTCGAGAGCGATCCCTATGGTGTCTCTTTCTTTTTCTTTTATGAGAAGAAGAACTTGAATCCCCACTGGATTCTTCAGAATCGGATGATCCACTAGGAGTTCTTCTCCTTCTCCTAGTACTGCTCTTACCGCCTTTTGGTCTTGTTGTACCTCATCCAGAATCTATCTTTCTCTGCAAGTCTGTCAAACTCTGCAACATAGCAGCATTCAACTGATGCTGCTCTTCCTGGGCTTTAATTAAGCTTCTCATAGTGGCTGCAACATCTGATGGTGTCTCTTGGAATCTCCTTCCATTAGACTCAATGTCATCATTCCTATTACGAACATTTTCTCCCATGGCATCTCTGGCATGCTCATAGGAATCCCGAGCATCATACCCATCATGGGTTCTCATACTGAACCGCAAATTACTTACCAAACTGCACTACCTAGAATACTTCGATTGAAGGTGACTATGGCTCTACAAACGTGTTAATAACATAAACGTTAGATACATAGCATATAAATCAGAATCACTTACCTTCTTTCCTAGAGTAACCACAAAATTACAAAATGCCCAAACACACAAAATTTCCTTCATCAAGGAATGACTGTCTGAAGGGGACGACGGGGGTCAAGGGGGCTTGCCCCCTTGTGGCTTCCCTATGCAGAATCGGCTGTCGGCTGTCTTTTTGATCGGCTATCAGAAGCCTTTGTGCTTCAGGTGGTTTAGTCATTTAGGCAGCCGCAACGGCGGCTCTCAAAAGCTCCAATCCTTCCGCTGAATTGGCTCCCAGAACCATTCTTCCTCCTGCAGAATTGGCTCCTCTTCCATTCTTTATCCCGCCGAATCGGCTCCTCTTCCATTCTTCCTTCCGTAGAATCGGCTCTCGGAACACTTTCTCTTCCGATTTGGCACTTACATCGGACATCGGAGGACTTTCACATTGGAAGCCAAATGGCTTTGACTTTCGCAACGGCGGCTCGCCAAAGTCTGAATCCTTCCGATTTGGCACTTACATCGGACGTCGGCGGACTTTCACATCGGAAGCCAAATGGCTTTGAATTCCGCAATGGTGGCTCGTCAAAGTCTGAATCCTTCTGATTTGGCACTTACATCAGACATTGGCGGACTTTCACATCGGAAGCCAAATGACTTTGGCCTCCGCAACGGCAGACGCTCTTTCCCTTTCCTCTTTCGATCGGTGCACTTTCTCTTGTGGCGTCGTCGGTAGTCTTTTTGATCGGCCAACAAATGCCTTCAGCTTCCGCAACGGAAGACGCTCTTTCCCTTTCCCCTTCTAATTGGCGCACTTAGAACAATTTTGAACGTCGGACGTTGGCTGAATTTTACGTCGGACGTGGAATTGCTTCGCCGTCCACAACGGTGGATGGGAAAATCGTTGTTTCTCCCGCAACGGCAGAACAAAACCTGAACTTCTTCTGCAACGGTCGGACAGGAAACTTCACTCATTCGTCTGCAATGGCGGACGTCCATTTTTCCAGCCCTTCCGCAATGGCGGAAGTCAGTTCCACTAGTGGTCCGACCGCTCAACCCTTAGACCATTTTCTGAATTTGTTTTCCCGCTGCTGTTCTGCTAGACATAGAGGATAATTCTGCCCTCTTTCAGTGGCTCCTTCTTGTCCCATAGAGGCCCATTGCTGCAACCCAGGGCTCTGATACCATGTTGTCATGTCCCCATGCCTCTGACCGGCGAAGAGGACGCGACTACGAGATTCAAACACCCGGGCTAAGAGCCCCATGAACATATACAGGCATAAAATTTGCTGAAACAGAATGCTTAAACAAAAATTGAACTAAAATATGCACACAGGATTTTTTATCATGCACAGATGCAATTTAATCCTCATACACAGCGGAAAACAATAGCATTCATACATGCCTGTACTCATTTAACATGTTCATCAATTTCATTAATAGAAATTAAGATTGCAAAAGTAACTTTGGATAAAATCACTTATCTTATGATGAACTCGATCTGCAACTAGCTACGTCGCTACAACGTTCCACCCAACCATAGGCCAACGTGCTCCTTAATCTCTCAGCAACGCTACCACCCCCGAGCTGGGCATGATTATCCAAGGGATAAGGGAACTAGCAGGATTACACATAGCCAGGGAGGTACAATAACACAGCCAAGCCAACACAGCCAAGCCAACACAGTTGGGTTTATCAGGCCATTAAGGAGTTGGAGAAGGCATATTTCTAAGCTGGTGAGCTCATTACAGAGCCAAGGACACCTACACCAGAACTAGCCTGACCTCTAAGACACCCATCCACACCCAACACAAGGAATCAGTCCCTTCTCTGCTACATAGTCCCTCAAGCCCTGCATTCCCTTCCAGTACTATTCAGGGGTGATGGAGAAGAAGGTCATCCCTCTAGCCCTGTCTGTGTGGTTCCAGCCACCAGGTTGATCAAGCAAAACTCATCCCATATCCTTGCTCCCAATACAGTCTGAATACCAACCATTGCGCACAAGCAACTAAGTCAGCTATCACAGCCTAAATAGGAAAACGACTTCTGAGTCATTATTGGCCCTATCGTGGCCAAAATGACTCTCGGGCGAATTTACAACAGTTCCCAAATGCAATAGCAACCAACCCAAGTACAACAGGGGGAAAATCAGCAATCCGTTCAAGACAATGAAGCCACAGGGAGACTTACACAGACCATGCGGTAAAAGAAATTAACAGAATTCCGACCTGGGCATGAGTAACAATCAATGCCAAATCCATAGTTCAGCCCGTGAGGCAAAGATACAGTTGCACCGTCCACCAATCCGCAGAATAAAATCACATGGGTAAAACCCAAAAATTCCTTCGCATGAGAGAAACAATCGGACCCCGTGAGGAAAGAACAGCTCTTCCTGGGCTCGTGGGTGAACAACAACAGCTGAGAGGATGTGAAAATTGGATGTGCATGAGTAACAGCAGCAATTTCCTGCGTGAGGGTGAGCAGCAATGGCAAGGATGCGAATTGAAATGCCTGAGCATTTAGCAACTCGTGGTGAGAGTGGGATTGCATGCGTGAGTGAAGTCAACAGGGGTGGAGTGTGCATGGAGGCATGGACTGACAGTCCTGCCACCCCACTCCTAAAACAATTAACTGCCATCACTTCCCTCAGCTACCAGCAGAAATTATTGACTGAAGGTGGTTGGAATAAAACAAAAGAAGGTGACACATGGATTTTACCCTTTTTGGCCCAAGGTTTGACAAATCCCCCCCCACATCCTCATCCTTGGGAAAATCATGCCCCATTCGATTTAGTTGCCGCAACTGTAGCTGGTTGTGTTCATTTTTAATTATAGATGCATATTTACATGATGCTGAAACTTAATATGTGTCGCTTGCCCCGATATTCAATCGGTGACAATTTAAATCCAAAACATAACATTATCGATCAATGGTGGGGCCTTGGCCTTTAGCTCCACACCATGATCATTTACAATTTATACATCATATACATCTAATGCAACGGGGTCAAAACCGGGACATTACATCAGACCTACCAAACTAGTCAAGGGACAAGGTTTAGCCAAGCTATTGGCTAAATCAAATTGCCAAGCTTTAGGATCGCATTTGATGATAGAAGAGCTAGCTCAGGAAGAAAATCAAGCAGAGCTGGAGAAAGAAAAGATTCTAGATTTCTATTCAGCATCTACATGGTATGCAGACACTGTATATTTTCTGTTGTATCAGCAATGTCCTGAACACTTAGATAGAAAAGCTACTAGATATTTGAAGCTAAGAACTACTGTTAACACCCAAAAATGGTTAACTACCTCATCTACCCCATTTCATGGCTCATTCGTCCATTTACCTACCATATTTCCCTGAAAATCCCACTAAAAGCCTCCAAAAGGCCATAAAACCATCTAAAAAGGCTCTAAAAGGCCTAAAATGCCTCCAAAAGGCCCAAAAACCCCTTTTTCCTCCAAAAATAACCAAAATTCCTCCAAAAATAGCAAAAATCCCCAAAAGGGAAGAAAAGGAATAAAAATAATGAGGAAAAAGGAGAAAAACCCTAAAAGGGCCAAAAACCCTAAACAAGCTGCCCTAAACCACATGGTTTCCAAAAACCACGGGCAAGCACTTCACCACTAAAAAACTATAAATAAGTGGTGAAGCCCCCTCATTTCATATCCACAGTCAATAGCATCCTTACTCTGCCAAAACATCTCATGAAACCCTAGCTTACCATCAAGCTACTTCCATCATTGAGACCCCTTTTTGGCCTATTTTTCCACCATCGGAGAAGGAGAAGGACCAGCTCGGAGCTCGGAGCCACCGACATCGGACCAGCGCAACGGACTCCACCAACCTCCACATTGGAGGTAATACAAAATACAAACACTTTTTACATCTTCTTGTTATTGTTATTTCCTGTCATTTACTTTTACTGTCTTAGCTTAGCTTTTGCTTTCCAGTTTATTTTTAGTTTAATCGAACTGCTACTAAGGATTCCAGATTCCTTAGTAGGTGCTCATCAGCACAAGCTAGGGTGAAAACCCTAGCTACAACTACTAAGTACTGTTTGGTAGAAAAACAGTTATTTTGGAAGGATCCAGGGGGTATACTACTTAGATGCTTAGATAAACCTGAAATTGAAGGAGTGATTTCTGAATTTCATGAGGGTGCTTGTGGAGGTCACAAGTATTGGAAGGAAACAACATACAAAATCTTAAGAGATGGGTACTATTGGCCCTCTTTATTTGTAGATGTATATCAGTAGGTAAGAGCTTGCATCCCTTGTCAGAAGTTTGCTAGTAAAAAAAAATTGTTGTCATTACCTTTAAAACCAATTGCAGTAAGTGCTCCTTTCTAGCAGTGGGGTCTGGACTTTATAGGAGAGATAAGTCCATCTTCCTCAGGACAACACAGGTGGATTTTGACTACAACAGACTTCTTTACCAAATGGGTGGAATCTATCCCTACAAGGAATGCCATCGATAAGGTGATTATGGAATTTATTGAAGAAAATATCCTCAGTAGGTTTGGGTGTCCTCAGAGAATAGTAACAGATAATGAAAAAGATTTTAAGTCTAAGGCAATGGGAGCATTTTTTGAAAAGAATGGTATCTTGTTGAAACATTCGACTCCTTACTATCCCCAAGGTAATGGTTTAGCTGAGTCCTCTAATAAAAATATCATTCAGAGTATCAAGAAACTGCTAAAGCATAATAAGAGATCATGGGATTCTATGCTGAAATATGCATTATGGGCTGACAAAATAACAGTCAAACAAGCAATTGGAAATTCTCCTTTCCAATTAGTGTATGGTACAGATGCAGTTTTTCCTATTCAGTTGGGTATCCCAGTGATGAAGTTTTTTCAGGATTGTCAGGAAGAACCTATGATATGCAAAGAAGGATTTATGCAATGATAGAGTTTCCGCAGAATAGGGAAAAAGTGGAAGAAAAGGCATAGCTATATAGATTGAATATTAAAGATAGATTTGATAGGAAAATCAAAGATAATACTTTCTCAATAGGTGATGTGGTTCTAAGGTGGGATGCTAGGAAAGAGCAAAAAGGGAAACATTGAAAATTTGATAACCTCTGGTTTGGCCCTTTCCTGGTATCTAAGTTTTTGGAAAATAACACTTTTGTCCTACAGACTTTGGAAGGTGAGGAATTGTCAAGTCCAGTTAATGGACGATTCCTCAAGCATTTCTACAGTTTTTTAGGGGAATTTCAGTTTTTCATTGTATATACCAGTGTGAGTAAAGCACAATAAGGACTCCATAACCCAATGGAAATTTTGTAGATTAGCAGGTAGCAGAAAAGAAGGCATTGGTCTACATGTTCTTGAAGCCTCACAAGGAGGACTTCATCCTGCAATAGGAGCCAGATGTTAGTTCATGATTTTGTATTCCTTAGTTTTATGCTTTTATTTATATTTTTGAACCTTGCTAGTATTTTTGCTTCTAGGAATTTTTGTTTATAAAGGTTAACTTTGAGTTCAAGCCTTTTAGTTTTCATCATTTTGTTTTTTCTTATTTTTAAGCCTGCTTTTATAAATTTTGCTTAGAGTTCATTCTTGAAGGGTTCTACAAGGTATATATGGATTAAATGGTTTCATAAATGACACTAAGGTCGAGATTAAGCATTTAAACCAAGTCTTAAACCTTATTAGTGACTTAATGATGTGAAATTATGTGTTTGGACTTTTTTGTAACGCAAGAGAGAAATTAATACACTAGAGCACTACAAGAAAGTTGTGAATGCCAAAATTATTATTTTTCAGCCTGATTTTTTTGGGTGTCTTGTCCCTGAGCTATTAATCACATCATTTGTTACATTTGATACGTATCTTGCAAGGTTTATCATTGAAACAGGTGGATGGTCATCGTATGAGGGAGATCATGGAAATTGCATGCAGTCCATGGTGAATGATGACAGGGAGTTGAATGAGGAAAAGTTTTTGGGAATATGTTCTTAATATGAAGGATACGAAGGTATTGAAAGTCGTTGTGAGAACATACTGCTGAGAAATCAGATTTTTTACAACTGAATGAAAAATTAGGGTTTTCCAGTAGCGACAGTTTGAAGTGATCTAGACAATTAGAGACAGCTCGAACGTGAAATTCAACACCTAACCCTTGAAGAGATCGCATTCCAGCGCTTGTATTGAGCTTCTGAGCAGGTACCCTATGTGGCATTTGCTAGGGTTTGTTTAATTTGGGGTTTTCTGATAAAATACATAATGTCAAAATTCAAAGGAAGGATATAAATTTCCTCACCTAATAGACTATGAATGATGAAATATTAACAAATATATCCAAGTATTCATCGTTTGAAATAGTAAACTTCAGAGCATAACTATTGGAGGTCCCTGAATTTTGTGATTAGGTCAAATTGTTGCAATTTCATACAAAATATTTCTTGAACTGTGTGATAGGGCAGTCTGTGATGATTTGAATATAAACAGAGTATGGGATAATTGATAGGTGCTGTAAACCATAGTGAAAACGAAGAAAAGTGGAAAAACAAATAGAGCTGAGCCCACTGATCTAAGTTGGATGGATAAATTTCTAGAATGTGCAGAGCTATTTGTAAATGCAAGATGGTTGACATTTTTCAAGAAGATTGATGGATACCATGCAAAGGTCTCCCATAAGTTTGCTCAGTGCTATGACAAAGAGACTGTGTCTTTTGATACTTTGCAATTGAAATTGACCAAGGAGTTGGTAGTTGAGGAAACATGCATTAAGAATGAGGGAGAATTATGGTTTAAGAAGGTGCCATTCACCTTCAATGCACAAAAGTACTTACTGCCTGATGTAATTGCAGATTGGGTAAAGGTGTATCCATTCATACTTCAGGCCTGAATGGATAGAACCTATTAAGGTTTTATAGAGTTACATTACTTGTGAAGGCAGATATGCCTTTGTTTTCAAATACCACTTCCGATTTCTTCAACATCTTAGTAATGAGTCTAAGATGAATTTTCCCTCCTTCTTTGTAAAGATTCTGCAGAATAGGTCTTGCAAAATTAAGGAGCTCCAAAATCATACTAGACAATCCATTTTCCACCATGTACTTATCAAACTCATTATAAACACCGTTTTGTAGAGTAGGGTTAAGACTTGGGAATATTTCCTTTTCTGGTCAGGTTTTCAAAATGGTCAAGAAGGACAATCTCACAGAAAACAAGCTGATAAAGGACAGACCTTGATTAGAAATCTCAGACAAAAGGTAAAGGTTAAAGATGAAGATAGGATTAAATTGGAGGAAGTTTCAGATCATGAAAATGAAGATTTTGAGTCTAAAAAACATCTTAGTGACATTGAGAGCAAATATTTACAGTCTGATAATAAGGAGACCAAGCCTGTTGAGAATGATGTACGAGCAGAGACAATTGTTGATGAACAGATTGTACCTGCAGAGAAAATTTTAGGTGAGAAAGAATATATTGAAGTTCAAAGACAAAGTCCAATCACAGTTCTGTCAGAAGATGAGAAATGCCTATTTGAGGATGATAAAGTCCCTGTTATTGATGCAACTAGGGTTTGTACTAAAAAGGAATTTCACAGCCAGGATGATGAGGTAGCATTACCAAAGATAAAGAAATTAAAAGTTGTTGAATTTTCCTTAGTTACACATCTAGGAAAAACTTTCAAAATGTTGGGGGAAATTGCTCCTGTGTGGAGACCAAAAACTAGACCTAGAAACAAGCTCAAACTGAATATGAAGAAGTTGTTGAACCCTAAATTGAACAAAGAAAGAGTAACAGTAATAGATGATTCCTCATCTGATGAAAAATTGAATGATGATAAGGGTTATAGTAAAGGTAAAAGGCCAATGGCATTGGAAAGAGAGTCTGTCCTTACTGAGACTAAACTCTCTGATATATTTCTAGAGGTACGTTGTCAAATGTTGCAGGAATAGCAAGAAGGTGAGATAAAGGCTTCTCACACAGAAAAGAAGGTGATGGCTGAGGAAAATGTTCCTTGTGAAGCTGAGACTGAAGAAAACTTAAGTTTTCCTGAAACTCCTACAGAATTGTTACCCGAAGATGAAGAAATTTATAAGAGATTAAACATTCCATGATTTCCAAATGAGATGCAAGCCACATCAGGAAATGAAGCCTTTGATTCATAAAAAGAGAATTTCCAGAGAACTGTAAAATAGTATAAGCATCAAGTGGAATATATGAAGGAGACAAATGATGGCTTGGGCATAGCAAATAGAAGACTACGAGAGGATTTGGATGAGGTGAATAGCCACTATCAGGAGCTGATTGCAGTCTCAAGAGAGGCATTGAAAAAGAAGAGGAATATAGAGGGTCAATTTACAATGTTGAAACAAACCATCAAAGATATACAGCAGCAAAATGAAGAACTCAATAGAAAGATGGAATATATGGAAGTAGATCAACTGAAGGCCAGAAGAAAAGCCCAATCCCTAGAAGGGATAGCCTTGTTAGCTGAAGTAGCTAAAGATCTGTAAAACTTGTTAACACAATCAGTTATTAGTTATGTTTTGAAAGTTATTTCATTTTTGTAATTATTATTTAGATAAAACTATTTGGATGAGTAGGATGAAAAGCAATTAGGGTTTAGTCCTTAACCAATTTTGAAGGATAGTATTAATGTATGTCACAAAGATGACTGATGGTTCGATTTTTTTTGGCTGGCAAGAGGAGGTCTTCAGACTTATTCATAAGCTAAGTAAATTACTCTTATGTGTATTTGAAAGACTGATTATGAAATATATGCTCTTTTTACCCTTCAATTTGTTCTCTGGCTTCATTTATAGCTTGTTTTAGCTACTCAGTTGGTAATTTCGTTGCTGGTTTAAGGTTTTTATACTTGGAGTGCTTACCATCTATGGATGAACCTCAGTGTTGTTTTTTTGTTGGATAATGGTTATTATGTTATGCATATCAGTTTTTCTATGCTTATGATTTAGTGTTTATTTGGATTTATAAATGCATTCCCTCTTGTCATCAAACTTCTCAACCAAAAAACCTTGAAAACCCTAAAAACCCTATTTTGTTTTATTGAAATTCTTGAGATTATGTTGGCTTGTTCTCTTGTAGTCTGGGAACAATTTCTGGCATAAACAGACATCATAGATATGATAGATAAGATCTGATTTTTAATCCCATTGACATAATTTAATGGTCATTTGTTGGACATCAATAATATTATATTTTCTTAGCTTATTGATTCACAAGTTTCATTGCTCAATGGTTAACTCACTAACTCTATTCAAGTATATCATGGCATTTTGATAAATTACAGGTAGGTCTTGTAGCATTTGATGTAGAAATTGTCAAGTCAAAAGAAAGACTGATAATGAAAAAGTTGATGAGAGGATACACATAGACATGACCTACTTGGTTACCACAACTTCATTGGTTCAAGAACAAGGTGTCCACAATAAGCTAGAGAAAATTTATGGAGAACTCAATGTTTTGAATTCATTCACTATAGCTGGAATAGATAACCTATTAGGAGGCAGTGGTCCCTGTGAGGAACCCTCGTAGAAGATGGCAGGAGGTGGATGCTTTTTTACCACACTTGGAGCAGCTTGCTGAGGGGATATTTGATGTAGGCTGGTAGTGTTTAGATAATGAACTGATCACCACCATTCATAGTGTGCCTCCAGAGTGGACCTTTGTGATGAGGAGGATGGTCGTGGCCTACAATTAACTTCGTTGGGCGGTGCAATGGGATCTTCCTGTAGAGGATGATGAGTCCTCTGAGGAAGATGATGATAATGAGCTAGATGATGAGGATGAGTCTAGGTCATATTAGCAGCTAGTGGGGATGCCCCTAGTGCGTTGGTGCACTTAGGAATTTTTGCATCGCTATGTATATTCAGCTGAGAAAGCATATCTGGCTTCTCATTTTGTACTGGACATATTTTAGACATGCGATTTATATATCTATATATTTTTTACGCACATGGATGCGCTTTTTATGGTTTTATATGTGAGTCTTTTTATGATGATGTGAAATGAAATGCCTATGTGATATATTTTTACATGTGTATGCATGTTTATATATGATAATGAATGATGTTGTTTATGTATGTTTCCTATGTATGATGATGAATATGCAAATTTAGAATGTCATTAGGCATTTGATCCACTACACTATTGAGGTTTTTGGGAACATGTGAAGGTGATGGATTCAAACGTTCTAACCATCTGTTTAGTGCGCAGGAATTTTTTAAAGAGGCAAGAATCACGTACCTGGTAATAGTTGTTCAACTGGGAGACAAGCAGCTGGGAGTCTAAGAAGACATCGAGATGGTAGATGCCCAACTGGAGAGCAGTAGCCAAGAGGCAATTGACACAATCATATTCATCCTAGTTGTTGGTCACAACGCCCACGCATATTCCGTCGATATGGATCAACTCATACGAGAGGGAGTAGATGACCCATGCATCCGAGGTGAGGATTGGAGACCATTTGCTTGCTCCGTCAGTAAATCCAATGTATCAACCTAAGGTAGGATCCATGTGGAGAAATGGAGGAAATAATACATAAGACTCACTTTAAAAAATGTGTAAAACAAGAAAAGGAAAACACTATGTTACAAGCTGAACTGCACATCACTTAAAGAGGTGACGTTGGAGGGAAAGTGGTTTGGAATTCCAGGGGATCAGTGGTCATTCCTTTGTGTGACACGATGAACCCTAGGAGATGGCCTGTTGGGATACAGAAAACACACTTGAAAGGTTCCAAGTGGATCTTGTACTTACTACATTGCAGGAAAGTTTGCCACAAGTCGTCTATATGTTGTGCTTACTTCCGTGACCGCGCAATGAGGTTGTTAAGATAGACCGACATGATGTGGATGAGGTCATGGAAGTGGTATGTCATGGCACACTGGAAGGTGGCTCCAACATTCCTTAGAGAAAAGGTCATAACTCGATATTTGAAAGTGCCCCATGGGGTTGTGAATGCAGTCTTGTAACGATATTGTTTCCGTATTTGAATTTGGTTATATCCAGAAAAGTCATCCATGAAGGAAAAGACCTCATGTCTGGCGCATGCATCGATGATATAATCGATGAAGGGTGTTGGGAAGTTGTCTTTGGGAAATGCCCAATTTAGATCATGGAAGTCTATGAAAACATGGATAGTACCCTATTTTTTATTCACGAGAACAGGATTTGAAACCCAAGTGGTGTAAGCAATGGGGAAAATGAAGTCGGCCATGCGTAGTTTCTCTATTTTAGCTTTGGCCATGACAGCTTTGGAGGGATTGATGGGTCGTTGCTTTTGGTGCAAGGGGGTCACATCAAAACATCTGTTAATGTGGTGTCCATGATGGATGGATCCAACCTGGGAATTTTAGTTTAAGACCTGGCAAAGATGTCATAGAATTCTTGGAAGAGTCCTTTCTAGGAAGCAACTTCTTCTGAGGAGCAGGATTCCCCCAGCATGATTTCCTCAACAAACTCAGGATTGATTGAGATGTTGATTTTGATGGTTGGCAAGATGTTGGCCATTTTCCCTTCTTTGAATGGATCTGGTGCTGGAATGGGATTTTTGAACAATTCGATTTTCCCATGAATGAAATCCTTTGCTTCAACGAAAAACTAGTCAGACTGTGACACAAGTTCTTCAAGGAGGAAGAATGAGCATTGGTGCATGTCATCCCAAGGGTATTTCAAAGTGATTAAGAAATCAAGTATCTCCTCATCATTGTGAAAGCAATGAAGAGACAGGTCTGATGGATTGCCAGTGATTTCGGAGATAAGAGGGTCTGTGGAACTGGACATCATGTAAATGGACATGGTGTCTGAAGAAGGAGATGGGGGGTGGACTTCTTCGATCAAAGTGATCTCAAATTCAAGGGCATGTTGTCAAAGGTGGGATAGGACCGTTCAAAACTCAGACAAGTCCTGGCAGTGGTGAAAATAATGTCCATACAATTCGTAAAGGGTGCAAGCATGGTTTGTTCTCAATGACTTGCTTCTCACTATTGGCCCGCTTGGGAGTTCAACCACGGGGATGTTTTTCATTGTATCCATGGAATGCAAATGCACATGGATTATGGGAATCTCAGGGAAGTTTTGGGTTGCATGGCCCTATTCTTCACAGATGGTGCAAGGTGTTATCTATCGAGGTTCAGTGGTAGCTTTCACGTTTTTTCCCCTAGCCCTTTTTGGGTGGGACGGTATGGGTGCGGGTGCGGTGGTTGGTTTTTGCAGGCTGGGTGGAGCACAAGATTCAACTACACTGGGTTGTACAGGGTTTAATACTGCCTGGGGAATCAAAGGTTGGGTTGGTGGACTGAGGTACCACACAGGAATCCCCAGTGTTAAATTGGGTAAGTTTAAGGTAGCCATTACTGGCTTACTCATGACGCCAGGTGGGGGAAATAGGAAAAGAATTATGTGGACTGGGGAGGAACCCAAGTAACTCCCTGATGGTTGCATGTGGGGATGGGGTTGGGGTTGGGGTTGCGCATAATGCTGCGGATGCGGATGATGTTGCTGCTACAAATGATGTTGTGGCTACGGATGTTATTGTGAATGTTGTTGGAGCTATGGCTATGGTAGATGTTTAGGTGCAGTAGTGTTGGATGAGAGCATGCGCAGTGTCATTTGGTGTCGGTGGTGGTGACACTAAGGGGAAGGCATCCGTCATGGCGGTATCGACAAACAAACTAGGGCCCACATTCAACAATGGGGAGGCTGGTATGTTGTCAACCATGGTGTTGGCCGTAGGGATAACATTGGTGGGTGTGGTTAGCCCTAGTGGGTCGATGGTATTGATCGAAGGGATGAAATTGGATCGTGCAGTTAGACCTTGCAGATCATGATAAGTTAACTGGTCAACTGTCATGATTTAACCATCATGAGGGAACATCATGAGACGAAAAATAGTTAATGCTATGGCTCTCATGGCGTACATATAACTTATTCTGAGGAGAAGTTATATTCCAATTGAGCATTACCAACCTCTATATCAATCAGTACTGTTTTCCTAGCTAACATGATGGGGACGTGTAGGAGGATACCTTGGGATTTAGTGGGACAGCCATCATAAGCCCTCAGAGTAGTGGTGGATGGTTGCAGAATTAGGGACCCAAGTTTCTTCAAGACTAAGGTTGACATGACGCACATGGATTCCCGCTTGTCCATGATGCACCGGTGCATAACCAAATTCCAAATGGATACTGGGATTTGGAAAGCAATGGTTGATGGCTTCCACAATTCTCCGTTCTCTATGTTGAATGTGATCAACTTGGAGTCGGAGGGGTCTACAGCACCGAGGGTGTCTAGTAAGGATTTTCGCTGTGTTGGGAAAGTTTTAAGTACCTTAAGAGCGTACATGGTCGTGGGTGTTTGGGCTAAGTCATCCACGATGCTATAGCTCACCATAACTCTAACCATGGCATTGTTGGCAACCTGCCATATGGGGGGCGTGGGGGAAAAGGGGGTAAGTGAAGAGGTGTACATGTTGTTTTGGATGTGGATGTCACCGATGGATCAACATGTTCAGTGTTAGTTCCATACTAATTTCGTCTGGTCTGTAAATTGACCTCTTCGGTTGTCAAGGCTAGCAAGTGATGAGCACCTCATGCTGCTATTGGAGGTACAATCGAGGCAGCGAGATTGGTTTGGGGAGATGGTGCAGTTGCTACCAGTCCTTAGACTGGTAATGGGTTTTGGAGCACCATAGGAGGAGGTCCTGGTGGTGCCGAGTTGGGTTGATTTGGGGATGCCATATTGGTGGAATGTTGAACCTCATTCTTAATGGCATACTTAGTGTGACCCATGAAGGGACACTCATATGTGTAGTTCCCATAGACCTCACATAGTGTGCATGGTTGGTTTGTATGCACTAGAGCATTGCATCTCAGTGCGTTTGGTTGTTGAGGATTTTGGGCTGGCTAGTTTGCCTCAGCATTGTTGGGAGGATTTGGTTGTTGAACGCCTCTGTGTGGTTGATTGTTGCCTTAGTTCTGCGCTTAGTTATTTTTGGCTTTCCCTTGTTGGTTATTAGGGGCTGGGTGGGTGGGATGGTTTTGTTGTGAAAACACCTATCCCAAATGTGCTGGCGGAGTGGGGGCAGGGGCTTATGTGGCTTGCATAGGTGGTGCATAGTAGACTTGGGGGGGAGGTGCCACAAATGTGGGCATTTGTCCCACATATTATTGTGTTGGCCAAGCTAATGCCTAGGCCTATTGTTGTGGTGCAGGTTGTGCATAATAAGTTGTAGCTCCGAACTGGGACATCATTCTTACATAGTCAAGAGCTTGGTTTTTGCAGGAAACACTAGGGGTGTTTCTTGGTTGAGGTGGCACCATAGGTGGTATTGGATGGAGTTGTGATTGGTGGGAGACAAAACCCATGATGCCATTTTTGGCATGGGATGCCCCCGATGCATTGCGGTAGGAAATTCCTACATGGGGAGCATCTGGAATGATGTTGTAGAGGTATATAGACTGTGCATAAATGAGGTCAAACTATTGGGCCTTCAAGATGGCTTCTTCCTCTATTTGGGGACGTTTGGAGACGACATCCCTGGCTATAAGTGGTAGCAAGGTTTTCAAGAACCAGTCCAAGAAAATCCTGTCATCAAGCTTGATCTTGCACAAGCTGCGACGTCGCCTCCACTTGTGGATGCGGTCGGTGATGTGGGTCATAGTGTTCTAGCGACAAGATAGCAATATTTCCACTCCTTCATCATATCTGACGAGGAGTTGGAAATATTGTAGGAACATAAAGGCCAAGGACTTGAAGTCTGGGTACTTGGCTTGTGGTAGCTCAATGTACCACTTGGCTGCAGCCCTTGTGAGGGTGCATTGGAACAATCTGAGTCTGATTGAATCATCTATGATGCTGTTTGATGAGCACTATAGGTGAAACATCATGATATGGTTTTGGGGGCACTCCCCTTCCTTCCCTTCAAACTTAGGGATGTCTAAGGGGAGTTTGGTTGGCATGGGAGGCCAAAAGGTTTCATGGAAAATGGGGTTGTCCGTTAACCTAGCCAAGTCAGATAGGTTGAGGCGCACCATGAAGGGGAGGTTTGACCTAAGGTTGATGTGCGAGGGACTGACAAAGGTGGTGGGGTTCGCAGGAACATGATGTACCTGGGTGACTGGGGGTACTTGTGGCACAATTGTGGATGGGCCACTGCCCATAGGTATGGTAAGAGAAATAGTGTAGGTGGAAGGGCCACTACGCCCAGGCATGCCAAGCGGGACAGTGTGAGTGGACTGGACATTGCCCCCAGGCATGACAGGTGGGATAGTTTGATTGGTAAGTATGGGTGGAGGTAGATGACTTATGACAGTCTGTATGACATTGTTGGGACCACCAATGGGGGTGTTGATGGTGGTGTGGGGTATGGACATGGGTCCACTGCCAATCATCAAGCCAGAAAGTGGATCCAGGTTTGCACCAACCATGGGGCTAGATGGTGCAGTGTGTAAATATGGTTTAGATTGATATGATTCTGAGTCTGATTCAAAGGCTATGTGGCCTTTTGATGGTGTAGAGGGTCGTTGAGAGTGGTCTCGACAATGTTGGTTCAAGGACCCGAACTGTGGTGGATTGCCTCTTAGGCGTGAAGAAGAGTGTGGGGATCAATTTTATCTGGTTGGTAGATTAGGTGGTGAAATATGGTAGTGATGTTCTGGACCCTGATTTTAGTGGCTTCCTATTAGCTTTCAGGTGGTCACTCAGCCACCAATACTGCCAAGAGACGGCGCTTGGATTTTTCCTCAAGGGAGTGCTAGTCAATCGGTAAGGGTCGTTGCTCATTTCGCTTGGCAATTCCTCTCAGTGGCCGGCTACTTTGGGGTTCCTGTGGTACTCCTCATAATGAGTTTCTTGGCTGAGCCCAAGTACTTACCACAGTTAAGGTAGTCATGGAATTATGTCCTCAAAGAGTGCAAGTGTTTGAATTAGTGTAAATTAATAAATTTTAATGGCTGGCTCAGCGTCATGAACTGCGTTTGGTTATCTTATTTGGTATGGTTATGTGCATGTCCATTGTATTTTTGTTACTCACTTGGTGGCTTCTTGTATGGTTTATGAATATTTCACATAAATTTTTTGGTTTGTTACAAAAATTACAACATGGGTAATCCTATTATGAGAATAGTAAATTGTGAATAGAAATTTTGAAACATTTCAGAACTGAATCTGAACTATGGTAGACTTACTAGGTGACTGCCTTACACTTGTATTCTTCTTCGACCAAGAAAGAGTGCTAGAATCTCAACACAATGCGACTAAGCCCATTCGTAGATCCTTAGGACACTCTTTGAGTGCAAGGTTAGTCAATAGGGAGGACGCAAACGCCATGAGGCCCCTTGGGCCTACCACCCCCTCTACCTTCCAAGTCACCCATTTTTAGTGGTCTTGAAAAATCCCAAGTGAAGTGCATATTACTATATGAGCTTCACCATTTGTTTTAACCCGGAATACCCCGAAGGGTGATGACTCAGTACAGGAGGAAGGGCTAGGAAAGGTGTTACTTTCCAATTAAAAACTAAAATTTAACCTACAGTAATTTTGTTCAAGCCTTAAAACAGATTCATTATACCATTAACTAGTTAAATTTATCATTGATTTACACAGATTATATGAAAATGAAAATAGACTGCTGGAAAGAGGCGGCTGAGCTGCATTGATAGTCCAGATAGCTTAAAAAACAGAATCTGAGAGACAGGTCACCTGTTTCGGGACGAATGCGGTGAGGGTGTCACCAATTTCTCCAAAATATAGGCGAGGGGGTCACTTAAAAACTGAAAACATGAGCGATATGCTCACTGAGAGGGAAGTCACACCTTTTGGACAAAACTGAGCAACCTGGTCGCCTATTTCAACTCGATAAATACAACCTGGCCCAAAAACTGGAAATTTTTTTAACCTGAGCTCGGAACGGCTGATAGTAACTTATACTGTGACCGAATGGGCTCGGTTTGGCCTTAAGGAGGCTCATCTATGAACTTAAATTCATAAAAACAAAGATCTAAACTAGATTTAATAGACTTTGACCTAGGGCAAGAAACAAAGAAATGAAAACAAGAAAACTTGAAAGCAATCCAGGGATCCTTTGGGATTGACCTGGTATGGTCGCCAAATCTGTAGTAGGGCTTTTCCCTAGCTACAGGCAGGAACAACTACCTTCTGTCTATAGGACGGAAGGGTAGGGTTCCTGTGAGGTGGAAGAAAACCTTGCAAAACAATGTCAGAACTAAGCTATGAAACCCTGCATGAAATGGTTAGGAAACAAACTATGGCTGCAAGAAATCAAAGGAAAAACCTGCAACAAACCATTAGAGAACAAACCTGCAACTAAACTAAGCTAGAAAACTAAAATAACAATGAAAACAAATGGTTATACCTTTTGTTTGGATGGAAATGGGCCACCATGCCCTAGCTTTGGAAGCACCTCTCTCTTTGGGATGGAATCTTGGCTTATGGAGCAATGGAGAAGAGGGAGGGTGAATGGCTTGAGAGGCAAAGGGTCTCAAGGCACTCACACGGGCAGCATAACGATAGGGAGCGAAGGAGTGTTTTGAGAGTGACCCCCACCCCTCTATTTATAATTTTTCTTTGAGATTTTAGGGTTTTAAGCCCTTGGTTAGGGATTTAGCCCCTTTCGCCCAATTCTTAGCTCCTTTCTGGATTTTAAGCTCCTTTGAGGGGTTTTATCCCCTTTTTGGAGGTTTTAGCCCCTATGAGAGCTATTTTGGCTCTTTTTAGGGGTTTTTAAGCCCTTTTCATGTTTTTGAGCTTTTTCGAGGGTGTGGGGGTCAAATGAGGGTAGTAAAGTGGATGTCTTTAGGTGGTGTAGGTCATGTAGAGCTTACTGAGGTATTTTTGGGTTAACACCAACTACTCACCAACATAGATCCATCTTAAAAGGGGTCTAGCAAACACCGAGAGGGTTTGAATCTCTTCAAATGAAAATCTATTTTTAAAGTGTAAATGTTTAGGAAGCATTTTAATTTATCTAATTTGTGAATTTTTTAATTTATATTCTGTTGTAAATGGTTTGACTCGAATTTGTGCCGACATGTTATTATTTAATAATATTTTTTATTTTTTTAAAAGGACACGTGGAAACTCTAGGATGAGCATGAAAGGAGTTACACATCTCCAATTTATCTAATTTGTGTTTTTTAAATATATGTCGTTGTAAATGTTTTAACTCTAATTTGATTCAACATGTTATTAATTTATAATATTTTATTATTTTTTTTAAAAAGGACATGTGTCAAATCTAGAATGAGCACGGAAGGAGTTACACATCTCTATCTACTAGGCTAGAATGTGCCTCTTCGACACAATAATTGACCATGCAATCTATCAAGGATGAGTTGACAAGATCTTAATTGACCTAAGTGGAAATGTGGAGTCTTAGATGCATGAAAATAAGGATCATTTGCATGATCAACACATGCATGTGAGAAATATTCTCAACCTAGTCAATGAAGGAGATACCTTCTCATAGTAAAGGAGGAAGCTTATATTCCTTGATTAGTGGAGCTAAATCCCTATAATCACTAAGTTAAACATGTAAATATGGGACCACAAATTCATGGAAATAATCCCTATATGAATGTATATTCCCTCACATGCTAGAAATGGACCTACATATCACTTCCATAATATATAAATAACAAACTACTCCATTAAATCTAGGTATGAATCTCTTTGAATGGATCAAATGGTCAAATTCAGTCAAATTTGAGCTATTGCAATCATGGAAGTAAGATATAAGTCCCTAGGTGAGATATTGATGCTATGGAGAGTGTAAATATTCACTAATAAAACCCATAATCCTAACCTAGTGAAAATAGTGCAAACAAAATTGGGTCAAGGGATTTTGTAGTTGTGTTAGGTACCCAAGTACATAAAATATTCTCTAACAAATGAGGAGAGGGAAATCCTCATGAGAAAAAACCTCCCCCCAAAGGAGAGTGCTAAGTGAGTAGACTAAGTTTCTTTCTATGAAGATGCCTTCAATCCAAAGGAAGCTGTCAACTATGTGAATCGCTTCTCTCTGAAGGAATTTGTGAATATGTTTGCAATCTTTTGTGGAGTGAGGTAGCTTCTACTCTTGGAAGGAATGTGATCCCATTCACTATATACTAATGCTTTAAGGAACTTGACTGTTGGTTTTTTACCATTCCAAGCTTTGAATGAAGGAACTTTTTTCAAGAATTTATGAGGAACTCTATGAGATGTGGGCACAAAATATGTAGAAATGGAGGTAATTGAAGAGATATTTTTGAGATATTAATCAATAAGAACTTGATTTTTGACAAGTTCTTCCTCAATTATATAAAGATAAAAGTTTTTGTAAAGGGTTCTAATGAGGAGAAAAAAGTTTCAAGGAATTCATAAATTAGATAAGCACGGAAATATTTTTTTGCTTTTGTTTTTGTGTGTGTGGAAGGAAATTAAGATTTATTTTCTAATTTCACCTTGAATTGTCAAATATGCATGTAATAAAGAAAATTGAAAAAAATAGAAGAATGAAACAATAAAATTCAATTGACAAAATATAAGTAAATAATAAGTTAACATCTTATTATGATCATTATCAATTATATGAGTTGTCACAATAAACACATGAAGAAAGAATGACACAAGGTTTAGATTGGAAAAACCTTTCATGATGGTGAAAACAACCCACTCAAAGGGTGTATTACTCACTTATTACTAGTCTAATTTAAGAAATCAATTATCAGAAAGAATCCATGTTCTCCACAACAACTAGATAGAAGGACAACAATACTCTAACTTTGAAAAAGGTATACAATACTATTTCATATAGGTTTTTAATCATGATGTCATTCTTACAAATCATTATGTTTTACAAGAGTGAATGCAATGTCTAGATGAAAAATGTATTTTCACATCTATATGTATATGAACAAGTTCATTGTTTTACAAAAACCATATATATCATGTTAGCATACTACTTACATACATATGAAACACTTATACATATATAACTACATACAATAGAAAAACATCCTCAAGAAATAATCATTATACATCTATCATACATCAATAATCCAAAGTTGCAACAACATTCCCACTAAAAGATTCAACTTATGGCCACATTAATCCTAATAATGAATGATAGAAAGACATCCTCAAGAAATAATCATTATACATCTATCATAGACCAATAATCCAAGGTGCAACAACATTCCCTCTAAAAGGTTCAACTTCTCGCCACATTAATCCTAATAACGGATGTGCTTATATATTTCTCACCTGAATTATATATAATCGATATTAAAGAATAACTAAATTGTAATAATGTAATTTTAACATTTTCATATATACAAGTAAAATTTTAAATTTGTCTCAAATTTAGCTATGTATTATTTTTTATCTTTTATTACTTAGATTCAAAATATATAATAATAATAATGTACAAATTAGTTACTAGCACAACCACAAGTGGTTGGAAAGGTTACAACATTTATAATTATAAATATAAAATGCAAATATCAGAAAATAAGATCATAAAACAAATATAATGCATAAAATATATAAACATTAACATAATTCAAATTAATAAGAATTGAAATGCAATACCATATTCATTACTTAGACATCCATACAAAGTTACTTATAAATTAAAAAATGCTATAAAATCTAAAAACTTAAATGGATGTTAAAAATTAGCTTTTAAAATTAGAAAACATTATTATTATATTAATTTATTAAAACTATACTATTTGTATATGAATGTTTCTAGACTATTCAGTTGTTGTGCGCAAGATTATAGATTTGCATTATGTAAAAATTTAGAAGTGACAGTGTTTTTGTTTCTGGTGGACCCTCCACCCATCATTATGATCAGTAGAAGCTATGCAACAATAACTTCCAATGATAATTATGATAAGTGGAGGGTTCACCAAATGTCACTTCTTAATTTCTAGATAGTACAAATTCATAAACTTACACACAAAAACTATACTCATTTTATAATTGTTTGGCTCCAAAGGATAAGGTCTAATCTTCTCACTATTGTAGATAGAATGAAAAAAATATAGATCTATGATGAACAAGTGGAATAAGCAACAAAGTTGCATAGTACCTTCCTCCTAGGAAGAGATTGAAAATATATAGCAATAGGATAATTTTTCTATAAAAATATATGATAAAACAAATATAATTACAATTTGGAAGAAATTAAAACAAAAATGAATTAAAAAATGTCCATTTAAATACGATATAGGTTATTGCAATCTAGCATAAAACAAGCATATTCAAGCTTCCTTGCATACTTCTAGTAATATTCTTGACTTATGTTATAAAAATATCCAAGTTTCTTTATAGACTAGCATAAATAGGAAATGAGAAATAATAGTTTTTAAGACTATAAATTAATATCATTGTTGTGAGAATAGTTTATTTATATTAAAGTCATGATCACTTTTCGATTTACAGAGATGCTTTGGACTTCATACGAATGCCAGGAGAAATGGCCTACAGCCTGTGGATAGTCAATCAATGGGCCTTTGAAAAGGAAGAGAATCATATGAAGCAAGTAATTGCAAAGGGCAAGGATGATACTCAAGAATTGATCAATATACTTACAGACAAAACTTGCTCTGCCGACGGTGACGCTACAACATCGCTGCCGCTGGTGGTAAATGAAGATCTGACGGTCGATGAAGAAAAGTATCACGGGGACCTGGGAAAAAAGTCTAGGAAGATGAGAGCAGTGTCATTAATATATTGTATGATCGACTTCTATGAAGACGATATGAATTCTGATGTGATTAATGATTCTATCCGTGTTTATTGCCAAGCATGGGACTTCATGAACTTTGTTGACAGTTTAGATCCAGATGCCAATTTAGTGAGCCTAACAGTGGCTCAATATTATTGGATACAACTACTCAATTAATAGATACAACTATGAGCTTAATTCCATTGATGATATAACTATTAGCTTAACTTCAACTCAAATCATGACTTTCACTTGAATTGCAATTGATGATATATCAACTTTTAAATTAGCTATTAGATACACCTAGTAACTTAGCTCCAATGATTCTACAACTATTAGCTTAACTTCAACTCTAATCACGGTTATATTAGATAGCTATTAGCTTAACTATTAGATACAACGACTAGTTTAACTCCAGTGATTTTACAACTATTAGCTTAACTTCAACTCTAATTGCTTAAGGCTTCTAGTCGAAGTACATTTGGCATCTAGGAGTTTGAACTCCTAATGAAATCATTAGAACTCCTAAGTTATTGTCGAACTCCTAATAAAATCCTCAAAACTCCTAATAAACTCCTCCAAACTCCTAATAAACTCCTCCATCTGGAAGTTGGGCATTTAGCTAATTACACAGATAGGACTTTATATCTTTACGCACATAAAAATATACATCTTAGAATTTTGGGTGGACTACCATCAATGTTTTTTCATCTATGGACGAGAATGAGAAGTGTACTGCAACCATACTATTATATTGATTTTATGAGGGTCTTTCAAAATTATAAATTAACAATTTACTTCTTTATAGTTCCATTGATGATAAAACTATTATCTTAACTTCAACTCCAATCATGACTTTTACTTGAAGTGCAATTGTTGATATATTAACTTTTGAATTAATTCCAATGATTCTACAAATATTAACTTAATTTCAACTCTAATCATAGTTATATATTACATAATTATTAGATTAACTATGAGATAGTTATTGGTTATCTATAATAATGATACAACTATTAAATCAAATTTAAATGAACTTGGTAATAAAAAACTATTAGATAAATGTATAGTTGTATTCCAAAGACTCCATCGAGAAGTCCAACAGATTACATTCGGTCATGTTACTGAAGAGGCTGCAATAGCTCGTTATGAATACGGACGAAGATTTGATTGGAGGACTCCTTCAACTTAGGACAGAGGAAGTCTGCTCTCAATCAACTGTTTCTTCTCTGGAGGTTTTGATGCCCATCTGTTATCCCTCAAGAAAGAATAGAATCAATGCGATAGAGACCGGAGCTATTTATGTATTGATTGAATCACTACCTGAATCGCAGGGAATAACTTGTGAAAAGATGATGTGCAGAGGGAAGAGCTACAACAATTAATCACGCCATGGGCATAGCTTCAATCTCAAAGAAGATATTGAGAGTCTCACAAGCTGCAACCGAGAAAGCAGTTCGAATACTCTGGTCACTCTGCAAGTCCTCTCCGACCCCTGGCCTTCTTAAGGAAATGGTGCAGATTGGTGCCATCTGCAAATTGTGTATGCTCCTTCAACTTGAATGCACATCAAAGACAAAACACAAGGCAAGCGAAATTCTCAGATCACGGGGTAAGTATTGGAGGAGTTCGCCTTGTGTTCTGTGGCATTTGTTCACAATGTATGGCCAATATTGATCCATGTCAGATACAATGTATTGTTGGTTGTTTATGCCGCGTCAATTTGAACTTGTTATATAAACCTCCTTAAAATTCTCTAGGAATAGTTGACGAGAAACATTCATCGTGTATGTATCCTGAGAGCCCATGCATTCGAAGTGTTCCTGGTAGCCAATATGTCGGAACTTCTCAGAAGAAAATATATTGATGTATTAGTCTATGATGGCCAATAATGTGTATCAGTCTATGATGGCAGGTAATGTGTATCAGGTTTTATGTATTGCTTCAATAGGTCAACTTATGATGTTATTCATTACCAAATTCAAAAGCTTCCCCACAATTTTCTTAAAGTAGCCATGTTTCTTATTAGGTTTTATACAAAAACACACACCTAGGTATACAGAAAAAAACACGGAGAATAATACCCATTGCAAGTATTAGGTTTGAAGGATGAGGGAATGGTAGTAATGGGAGATAGCAGAGGGATAGAGAGAAAAGGAATATGGCAACGAGATAAAACTAGGATCTGACAAGAGAGAAATGAGCTAAGGAAGATCCCTTCTTTTTTACCACTATTGTGGAATAATTCCCAAGATAAATATTTCATTAAGAAATGTCTTATTTATACTTGATCAGGGGTGACCTTTGGCCTTCTAGGTCCAAAGTTAAGTGGATATTTATATATGTAAATGAAAATAATAATTTTAGAATATGTACATGAAACCTTTGAAATAGGTTTCTAACATTAAACATAGATAGAGTGAAAAAGAATGAGAAAGAGAGAGAATCATCTTTACTAAAATGATATTCCTTTGCAATTTATACGCAAGAAAAACAAACATTCACTACTTTATGACATGGATATGGAAGGAAAGGCTATAATAAATGTTGTTGTTGGTCATAATACACTAATAAATGATTTAAAATAAGAAAAAGAGGAAAGAGACTAAATATGAGTATTAATAGTTGCACTCATTAGATTTATAAGTTTAATAACCAAAGGAATTATTTTTTTTTTTAGAGGGTGGAAAGGAATGCTCAAAAGTATATTTCTAGTAAAACACCATTTTCTAAAGGAGATTTTAATAACAACCCAATCCAAAATATGAAAAGGTAATTTGACAATTTTTGTTTGTTTTGCACTAGGAAAATAAACATCTTTGTCTCATTTCAAAGCTTCATAATTAGGATAGAGCTTGTGATGTGGTGTAGGGGTTTGGTTTAGACATGGTGTCACTATGTTAATGATCTTAGTTTGCATTTTAATTTGGATATATTATTAGTGTAATGTAGTATATAAAAGAATAGATGTCCACTCTTGTCATATTTCTCTGGTTCTTGGGTTTTTAACATATTTATGGTCTCCTAACCAATCAAAAGTAGTTTTAAGTGTTACCCTAAAACCAAATTGATGGTTTCAACCTCCTATAATATTCTCAAGACAAGCAATATCTTTAGTTTTTCATCAAGCCTCAAATCATGTGATATCAAATATTCACCAAAATTAACTCCATCTTTCAAATAAAATTACTATACCCCATTACAATTTCACCTCTTAACACATTTATACCTCTTAACACATTCAAAATTATCGAGATTCCTTTTCCAATATGTTTTTTTTATTAGAATAAAATTAGATGACAAAAGTTCTAAAGAAAATAGAAAATACACATGTCTATTATTATTTATAAATTTAAAATATAAAATGTATATATTTAAAATATAAAATGCAAATGTTAATTAAATAAATATAAATTGATACCTTTATCATCGAGTTAAAATATTTATTATTATTTTACAGCAATTACAATTACAAAAATTTAAAATAAATATATGTTTTAATAATTTTAGTATTGTTATTTGTAAGTCAAAATAATATCGTCTTTATTCATTGTCAATTTTGATGAGGTTTTTTAAAATAAATTATTGTATTGAGTTTGAATCTTATGTTAATAAAGTTTTAAATTTCTATAACACAATAGAAAAAATATATAATGAATTTTCTTATTATTATTTTTATATCATTAAAATTTTAATTATTTGTAATGATTAAAAATATATTAAATTTGAAAAAAAAAATCACAACAAAATTAGAAATTTTAGGCATTGTAGTGTAAACTAATGTATTTAATATGGACACTTTTTTCTATTTAACATTATTTAACATTAATTTTATACTTTATATATATAGACACTTCTTTCCATTTAACATTAATTGAATAAATAAGAATTCATGAAATGGTTTATTGGATATAGCTTTAAATTTTGTAAGTGGCATATTGTCTTTGTTGAGGACTTTGTAATAAATACATAGATTATATAATCTAATTATACCTTGATTTTTATATTGGAAAAACAAATCTTGATATTTAAGTCAAGAAGCATATAATTTGCAAATGCAGAGGCAGACTGCACTGAACGCATTCCATTCACATTGCATTTGCATTGCATTGCATTGCATTGATCAAAGATTCAATTCTTTAACCCACCTGTTACATACATATGACTGTATAGTTCTTGAAGATCGACTGATACACATTCCACCATGGATCGATTCTCATGCTCTGTCAGATTTCTCATATTCTTGATATCATTTGGCTCTGTTCCAAATGGGAATGGGGATTCTTCTATTGATTCCTCCAGCGGCTCTGTATTAGAGGGCTTGCTGCAATCGCCATATATTACATGTATATTACATGTGGTAGACTTGACACTATAGCCTTATTGCTTCAAGGATCTTACCCATATGTACTCAATTACAAGGGCCACCTAGGTGCATAAACTACTCTCTTGAGCTATCTAGCTTTCAATGGCACACCATATAACATCCCTTTAACATGCCAATCGTACTATAAGAATGTAGATATTGTCACCCACACAACATATAATACACAAGGACTATGAGTGAAACCTGACATTGGTTCCAACTCTCAACACAAACACTACGAAGATTTATAACTCTTCAAATTACTCACAAGGTTAACCTCTAGGTAAATTAAAAGTTATCTTTGCTTCTCTTACAATAATGATGCATTCTTTTTACTAAGAAATTCCAAGGTTGGTACTCCGTTGATGAAAATCAAGTTACTCACACAATGCCCCTACTAATTTCCCAAAATCATACTTATTATTATAAATTCTCTTGAAACTAAAGCGAAATGGAATTTTTTTCATCAATTTTACGAATATTTTACAAAGTCTTTTTTACATTGATTGGCTTTAAAGTACTAACTGAAAACTTGAATGTATGGAGTCTCCTACCTGTACACATGGCAAAAGGGAGCTCATGTTTCAAACCTGCACACGGCTACTTTATAAGAGACGTTGTGATAAGGTATTTTTTAGGCTCCAACTAAACCTGCAAACAATAATGGTGACTAGAGCTTACAACAGGGAAAAGAAAACCACTACACATCCTCATTCTTCAACATTCAAGTTAAATGGTTAACCATATTCGATTACATAATATGCATTGCATTTAGGAGTTTATATATATTTTGAAGAATCACACAAAAATATAATATTTCAGCGAAAAAAGTGAAGCCATTAATTCTCTCTCCTAACACATGTTTGGCATTCTCCATCTCACACGTAAATGCCAGTCTTATGTGAATTCACTAGGTTATCTTCATATATCGAAAATAAATAAAGACCTTGAAACAATGACACACATACCCAAGCAAAATGGGGAAGACCTTTACAAATAAAGTAATGGCAAAGTATGTGTTTGCAAATCAAGTAATGTGTGTTTGCTAGCTACACGTTAACCGATTGAACGGTTGATAGAACCAGATGGATTAGGCAATTGAAAGAAACATTCTCCCGACAAACATTTGGCCCTTGGTTGGGAGTCTCTAAGCCACAATTCCTTCGAGCTCATATGCTGACCCAGCCAAAGCCAAAGTGGTCGATGTTCCAACGAAGGGCCAATATTAACCTAGTTAGTTCTTGGACGTAGTCTTGAGTCTATTTATATTATAAATAGATACCTTTGCGTTTCTTGTTTTCGAAAACATTTTAATTGTCATTAGAGATAACCAAAATTAAGCTATTGAAACCAAGGGCATCCTTAACTAGCAAAATGACATGGATTTAATTAGCATCATCTGCATTCTCCAATTACAAGAACTATGCTAAATATCCAAAATATCTGGTTTATACTTATTTCATATTTCATTTTTCGAATGTAATATTTAACAAATATTAACAATAAATGAAATATTTCATTAACTAAATATATTGCATTCTATAAATGAAAAATGAAATCTCTATGGATCGTTTTTGATGGAGATAATTACCAGCGTCGCGCTATCTAAACAATAAACGGCGTTCGTTGCAATCTATTTTTGTCTATGTCAATCACCTTGAATGGGCGCGGACTCGAATTGTTTGCTGGACTGTCTTTCTCTGCAGTGTTGCTGGCAGTGCAGTGTTGTGTCTAGCGAAGGCTTTCTATCGATTAGCTTCAGTAACAACGAAAGGCGGGTTCAAATTTTGTTATTAA
>LPNX010676785.1:0-34832 GCA_001517045.1 Pseudotsuga menziesii | reverse complement strand
GATAGTTTCAGAAGTAAAAGGCACAAGATCACTTATCTTATAATGAACTCGATCCGCAACCAGATACGTCGCTGCAACGTTCCACCCAACCATAGGCCGGCGTGCTCCTTAATCTCTCAGCAGCGCTGCCACCCCCGATCTAGGCATGATTCTCCAAGTAATAAGGGAACTAGCAGGCTTACACCTAGCCAAGGGTATACAAAACACAGCCAATCCAACACAGTTGGGTTTATCAGGCCATCAAGGAGTTGGGAAAGGATAAATGCTAAGCTGGTGAGCTCATTGGAGAGCCAAGAATGCCTACACCAGAACTAGCCTGACCTCTAAGACACCCAAACACACCCAACACAAGGAATCAGTCCCTTCTCTACTACACAGTCCCTCAGGCCCTGCATTCCCTTCCAGTGCTATTTAGGGGTGATGGAGAAGAAGGCCAGCCCTCTAGCTATGTCTGTGTGGTTTCCAGCACCAGGTTTATCAAGCAAACCAAGCCAACATCCCTGCTCCTTACACAGTCCGAAGACCATCCATTGCACGTATGCAATCAATTAGCTATCACAGTTTAAACAGGGAAAAGACTTCCGAGCGAATTACACAGTCCCAAACACAACAACAAACACAATTTCAACAGGGGGAAACACCACAGCTCCAAAACGCATCAGCATACATATTACCAATAATGTGGGGAACAACCCCATTTTGCACAACCAATGCTGCTGGGAAAAATGTACGCAGACCACAATGGGGGTGAATTTACAGTCTCACGACCGGTGCAGGAATCAACCAAAATGAAGAACCCACGAATCAGCTCGTGAGTAAAGGATACGACCACACTATTCACAAATCCGCAGAAGAAAACTACTGTGTGGGTAAACCCAGCAAAATCCTGTGCGTGAAGATGAAAAACGGGGAGGAATCCCTCAGCGTGAGAAGGAACAACAATGGAGAGGATGTGAAATTGCAGTGCATGGAGATGAATAGCAAAATTGTGAGGTCGCGAATTGGAGAATGCGTCAAGGTTTTTCCTGCCATAGTGAAGTCAATGGTGGGTGGAGTGTACGTGTGGGCGAGGACTGACAGTCCTGTCACCCCACTCCCAAGATAATTAACTGCCTCAACCACCAGCAGCCTTTCTTAATGAAAGTGGTTGGAATAAACAAGGGAAGAAGACACATGGGTATTTTCTCTCATTGGCCAAGGTTTAACAATTTCCCCCACATCCTTATCCTTGTGAAAATCATGCCCCCTTCGATTTAGTTGCCGCGATCATAGCTGGTCGGGTTAATTTAATTAATTGTAGATGCATATTTACATGATGCCAAACATAATATATGTTGCATGCCCCGATATACAATCGGTGACAAAATTAAATCCCAAAACATAGCATAACCGATCAATGGTGGGGCCTTGGCCTTTAGCTCCACACCATGATCATTTACAATTTATACATCATATACATCTAATGTAACGGGGTCAAAACCGGGACATTACAACTGACTACAAGCATAAACCTACAATATTGTGAATTGCAAGTAGAAAATCATAGGGTCAAGCTTCTCAGTTATATGCCTACAAATATTGTGGCTCTGACTTGATGTCCTTATCATATTAGTTTGTCAAAATGTCAAAACAAATATTTTACTTAAATTTTAAAAAAATAGTAACATCATTTTCACTATAAACATTATCAACATATAAAAGACATATAACTATCAACATCCTTTTTTTGTCAAACATATATCGACCCAATATGGAAAATAAATATTATACCTTTCTTAGTAGTTTTCACATAAGATACAAGCCACCTCCACATAGTTATATCACCACCCTCTTCAACCCATGCCCTATATCATTTAACATGTATGCTTCATAGCCTGAATTTAACTCAATTGTGAGTTAGGGAGTCCTACATGTAGAAACCTCAACAATTGATATTGTTGTGTTCCTATTGAATGGATCACGTTTCTTCATATAGCTTTATCACCCTTCATGATGATCACAAAACAAATGACGATAGATTTTTGTCCTTTAACTAACTTTCCCTAGTGTCTATATAAATATTGATTATTGCCAATTTTAGGCATATGATATGGATACATGTGTTTATTAGTATGTTTCTATAAAATGAAAGGCTCTAGCATTTCATTGTTTCATGATAATCATTGCATTGGTTTCTTTGAATGGGAGTCATATGATATTGTAATGCAATTCCTTTTAGTGATTAAAATATGGAGAGATAGAAAGTCAAAATTTTCATTGATCAACAACTCTAATTATTTGTGACAATATAGGTCAATTCAAAATTGGGAAAACCCCATTCCATTATGTATTGACCTAGAATCATGATAAACCTATACTCAAATATGGAATTTTTTCCAAATTATTATCTAATTTATAATTAGAAACAATTATTTATTGCAGCGAGAAGGCACATTTCTACAACCCAAGTGGGGGGAGATGTGTCTGTTTGTCCCATTAAAATAAAAAATAAAAAATAAATAAAAAGCAAACAATAAAAATGCATGCATATTTGTGTTGTAGCATAATGGTGAGAGTGATGTGTAAAATAAACAATATATAAAAAAAAATGCATCAGTATGTTGTAGCATATTGGTGAGAAGGATGTTTGTTGTAGCTAAGAGGTGAAAGGTTTGCACATTTGATCTTTCTCGATGCTTTGTGAAACCAGAGTTAGATGAGTTTATACCAATTATAAAATTGAAAACAAAATTTGTTATATGCAAAACCAACTTACTTTATATAATTTATAAATTAAATGACTAAAAAATAAATAAAATATAATTTATATATTTATTAATTACATTTATAAAATTCAATTTATACCCAATAAAAATAATAATGGTAATTTTCATTGCATCCATTCTATCTTCTTTATATATATGACTCACATTTTATAGTTAGTCATCACTAAATACGTTGTTTCAATATAACAACCTAAAGCGAGGATACATTTTAACATAAAACAAGTATTTGTGTATCTAACAAAATAGTTCCATGGTTTTTGTGTTAGTTGTTCATATTTTGCATATATGCCATGCATGGTGGATTTGAGCCTTGTTGTTTAATTTCTTGTTGGGCGAGTTGAGGTAGGTATAGCTTGAGGATTAAATATTATATATTTGAATATATTAGAAAATATAATAATTTTTTATTTGAATAGTTAAACATATATTTATAAATTTAGAGCATAAGACTTTTTTTTTAAATAACTTCTCAAATTAATGAAAATGTTATATTGGTAATCCCTCTATGACTAATTCCAATGCTATTAATTGTATCCATAATTGTATCCATAAACATGCGATCATCCATCTTTATTATTTTTTATAATGTTTATACTAAAAGAAAGATTTCAAAATATTCATCTACAAAATCAAAGATTCAAAAGTAACATTTATCATCTCTTTATTCATACCTCAACTATCTTCAATTTTGGTATTCCACCCTCGACCATCCATCTTCGATGGTTCCATATCTCCTTGCCATATTATCATAATGGACAAATTATTGTTCCTAGACATATTCATATATCATGTTGAATGGACTCAAGCTACCATGTTGGCTAGAATATTTATTTACTACTAAATCCTACATATTTAAAATTGGTTAATTTCAATATTATATATATATATATAACCATCAAAATTACATACCTTATCACACTCTTATAGGACTGTCATTTCTTTATGAGTCATATTCCTAAGCCACTCACATCGTATATTGAGCCTTCTTCAAATGGCCCTTATTAAAGTTTAAGAAAACATATTCCAGAAAAAAAAGATCTATCACAGTATATCTGTGTAAACTAGTTTATGCCATAACAATTCTCTTTGTAGCTCAGGTGTTGGCCAATGTGGCATCACATGTGCCATGAATAAGGAATCTTTCTTTATGAAGTACTTGTATTGGGAATTTCCATTTTTTCCCACAAGGTACTTATGAGATACAAAGTTAGGCATAAAGGGATTATGGTGTATGGAGTTATGTGTTGAGAAGTTGGGGTCAAAGTAAGGGGTATGTAAGTTTTTGTTTCACAATTATGCCTATGTAGTTATGAAAGTGTATAAAAACTAAGGAGTATGGGTTTTTAAGGTCATAGTGAGAAGGTATGGAGATTTCTTTCATGGGATAGGTATCAAGGAATTATAATTTTATTATGTTGTTATTAGGGGTCGATTTTAGGTGCTATGTAATTAAGGGTCACAGTTAAGGGTAGGGTTTTAGGTGGAGGTAGATATTAGGGGTCATAGTTAGGGAGTATAGATTTTAAGGTGTTTGGTAGGGGTTACAGGGTATGTAGTATATAACCAAATCTTTAACGATAAGAATCCAAGCTAGGTTTAAAAGTCAAGTGTAGGATATGGTAGTGAAGTAGGAGATAGTTTCAAGAATTAATGGGGGGACTTTTATTTTGCTAAGAGATGAAAGGGAATTGATGTTGGCACAACAAATGGGGATGCATTGGGTAAACCACTTATCTCTTCCTCTTAAGGATACTTCAAATACTGACATACACTAGTGTATAAAGATAAAGTCATCAAATAATTAAGTTTTTTTATTTTATCATGATTCCCACATCAAAAGCTAATATTTCTTAAGGATATGATAAAATAATAGAATCTTTAAGGTAACACCAACCATTCTATGTAAGCCTAATTATGGGTTTTATTTATTCCTATACTTCTCCTACATGTGCTCAACTTGAGTACACTGACTACAAGCATAAACCTACAATATTGTGAACTGCAAGTAGAAAATCATAGGGTCAAGCTTCTTGGTTATATGCCTGCAAATATTGTGGATCTCACTTGATGGCCTTATCAGATTAGTTTGTCAAAATGTCAAAAAAAATATTTTACTTAAATTTTAAAAAAATAGTCACATCATTTTCACCATAAACATTATCAACATATAAAAGACATATAACCATCAACATCCTTTTTAGTCAAACATATATCGACCCAATATGGAAAATAAATAATATACCTTTGTTATTAGTTTTCACATAAGACACAAGCCAACTCCACATAGTTATATCACCACCCTCTTCAACCCATGCCCTATAGCATTTAACATGTATGCTTCATATCCTAAATTTAACTCAATTGTGAATTAGGGAGTCCTACACATAGAAACATCAACAATTGATATTTTTTGTGTGCCCATTGAATGGATCACCTTGCTTCATATATCTTTATCACCCTTCATGATGATCACAAAACAAATGACAATAGACTTTTGTCCTTTAACTAACTTTCCCTAGTGTCTATATAAATCCAATATTGATTATTGCCAATTTTAGGCATATGATATGGTTACATGTGTTTATTATTATGTTTCTATAAAATAAAATACTCTAGCATTTCATTGTTTCATGTTAATCATTGCATTGGTTTCTTTGTATGGGAGTCATATGATATTGTAATGCAATTCCCTTTAGTGATTAAAATATGGAGATATAGAAATTCAAAATTTTCATTGATGAACAACTCTAATTATTGTGACAATATAGGTCAATTCAAAATTGGAAAGAACCCATTCCATTATGTATTGATCTAGAATCATAATAAACCTATACTCAAATCTGGAATTTTTGCCAAATTATAATTATCAAATTTATAATTAGAAACAATTATTTATTGCAGCGAGAGGCACATTTCTACAACCCAAGTGGGGGGAGATGTCTCTTTGTCCCATTAAAATAAAAATAAAAAAACAATAAAAATGCATGCATCTTTGTGTTGTAGCGTAATGGTGAGAGTGATGTGTAAAATAAAAATTTAAAAAAAAAGCATCATTATGTTGTAGCATATTGGTGAAAAGGATGTTTGTTGTAGTTAAGAGTTGAAAGGTTTGCACATTTGATCTTTCTCGACGCTTTGTGAAACCAGAGTTAGATGAGTTTATACTAATTATAAAATTGAAAACAAAATTTGTTATATGCAAAATCAACTTACTTTATATAATTTATAAGTTAATTTACTAAAAAATAAATAAAATATAATTCATATATTTATTAATTACATTTATTAATTTCAATTTATACCCAATAAAAATAATAATTGTAATTTTCATCGCTTCCCATCTATCTTCTTTATATATATATGACTCACATTTTATAGTTAGTCATCACTAAATACTTTGTTTCAATATAAAAACCTAAAGCGAGGATACATTTTAACATAAAACAAGTAGTTGTGTATCTAACAAAATACTTCCAAGGTTTTTGTGTTAGTTGTTCATATTTTGCATATATGCCATGCATGGTGGATTTGAGCCTTGTTGTTTAATTTCTTGTTGGGCGAGTTGAGGTAGGTATAGCTTGAGGATTAAAATATTTGTTTACAATTTCTTTTGTTCTTTCTTTCTATAAAATGGTAAGGAATGTAATTGCGTTATATCTAAATATATGGGTTCTTTTAACTTTTTGAGGAGATCTATGTTTAGCTAAACATTGTAATGCAAAATTGACATAAACTTGTAATCATAAAAGGTAGAAAACAAAATATAATGATATAAATTGAAAAATAATCAGCTCTCCAATCGATCTCGAAAAAGAAACGAGTTCATAAATGGTTATTTTAAACTGTGGGAAGGACCCAATACCGAGTAGCCAAGGAAAGGGTTGTACACAAGATTGCAAATTGTTATACGGATATTTTATTATTGAAAATTGTGTTTAATTGTCATAATATTTATGATTCTACCATGATATTTCATGATATTTATGATTTTTCTACACATCTCAATGCTCTTTTTTATTATTTCTCAATGCTCTTTTTTATTATTGATTTTTCTTTTGTAACTACGGGAATCGACAACTAGAGTTGGGTTGGTACTCACGTGACATGGGGTCTAGGGATCCATTCATGTTACCACCATACCCCTAAGTGCCCCACACCTACCCGAAAGACATGGGACACTAGTAAACCTGGGTGGGATTTGATCTCATGACTTCCTTTACAACAAGTGACTTCATATCAAGCGACACCAATGAGCCACACCCGTTCAGAATTTATTATTGAAATTTGATATTGGGTTAAATTCCATATTTACATGATATTGACAAAGACACCACCCACATTCCATGTGTACCAACTAATATTTGTACTCCAAAAGTTAAAGGTTTGAGACACTTGGGAGCTCATTTAACAATTTGACTAACTATCGTCCATGCGTTATATGTAAGGGATTACTTGTACAATGTTTACATCAATGGAAGGTTCTTAAGAATATTACATGTTTGACATGCAAATTCACTACATAAATTGTACAATAGCCTGAGAAAAGTGTCTGAGGATGCAATATTTTATGCAAAGGCCCACCAGTGCCCCTCCTCTTCCACCCATGCCAATGGGTATGCCAATAGAAATCCTAATTTCACATGCTGATGCAGTATTTTCTCATCTTCTTACGATGTAGTCTCACTTTTCCCAGCCGTACTTGGAATTCATGCCAGAAGAAGCATACCAACCACATATTGATCTCATTTACAAAGATGTATCTTTATATATTATTACTTAATTGTCATTGTGTTTCTCACATAAAGGTGACATAATTCGAAACTATGTGTTATGTACCCCCAAAATAGATGTTCTTATTGATACATAACGAGGGATAGGTGAAAAATTCATAAGTGAAAGGATAACCAACAAGAAATGATTCCTGTCAATAGCACAGTGACATCAAATAACATATAAATAAATAAAAATTCCTAAACTGAACTAAACTCAGCTAGGAATCATCTGTGGGAAAATAGAACAATGTTTAGCTATAACAGAGGCCCATAAGACTAGCTATAAAATGAACTAAAGTACATCTAATCCTATGAGAACCAAAAAGGAAAGGAAAACACAATTCAACAAAACCAACTCAATGAGGTTTCAAGCAACAAATTGCTAGATGAGGTGAGTAACAAAAGTATTTTACAATTTACTTTTCTCTAATTTAAGTGATGACCTAAATGCAACTGTGATAATTTCAATGGGGATTAATTTCTAGATGTGAAGGTGAGAATAACCCTCGTAGTTATTATTATATGTAGCAGGTATTGTGGTAACAAATGATTGTAATGTCATCTTGCGAGAGTTCTATCTGGCACATCTAGTTACAAAGGTATGTTTTCTACCATGGTTCTGCTCTATCCATTTTCTACTAATATTTTTCTATTTGTTAACCAGTCACTGATGGAAATCAGTATGGGGAAGTAGGTATATTGTGAAATTAAATAAACATGCAATTTATTGACATTTTTTTCCTGCAATTACAGGGCTTCGGCAACGAATTCTTCAATAATTGACAAACTAACATCGACAAAACAATTTACATTCCTGAACTAGTACTAGGTGAGCATATTTCTTTGCAAATGTATAGATCACAAAGTTTGCATAGATTAAGTTTTCAAGAACTTTGCATCAGTGAGCGTATTTCTTTGCAACTCAATAAATCAAGAGGTATGCATAGATCAAATTTCATTTGTATAGATAAAAAATGTTTCCAACACAAAGCATATGCTCCTGCCAGTTTTAAGTAGTGTTGTCACCTCCCACTTAAGGCGGTGGTATCTAGTTTATGGTAGTGTCACCACGAACTGTTGTTAGTTTAAGGTTGTGGCTTATCTATTAGAAAAGTTTGTTCAGTAGATGGCACTGAACTAGTGAGTAGTTCTTGTGGTGGAATTCAATGGCCTTTAGAAGAGAAAAACTAATACCAACTAATGCTGAGATTCCCATTGTTGGCTTGGAAATAAGACCCTCAATGTCTCGACCAATCACAAGGAAGAGAAATGAATTCAAAACTTTGGATAATCAAGTAACACAAAATTATTTTTTTCAACTTTGGTTAAATATTGTTTAAAAAAAAAACAATCACATGCGAACTAATACATAGTCAAATAAATTAATACATAGTCAACATGAAATGAATGTAATATACACTTCCTCTCGAAAAGCATAATAACTCAATGAAACAAATTGTTCACTATAAATAATGATAATGTAGTGACAACGATGCACATATCGGTTGACTAATTGGACCTTGTCTAAAAATTTGACTTACTAAAATGAAAGTAAATTGTATATGTATATGTATTGTATATGTATATGTATATGTGTGTGTGTGTGTATAATTTTATTAATTTTAAAATAAACTTAATATTATTATTTTCAATATTTTATATTTAATTTTTTTAAACAATGTATTAAATTTAAAAAACAACAAATATCGCCATTAATAAATATGATGCATTTATTAGACATCACACATCATAATGTTAAAACTAGGAATAAAAACAAAAAAATAGAGAGTTGAGTTCTAAATGGGGATGACAAGGGTTCTACTAACCCTCCTATTGGGGATTGCATTCCCCTTTCAACAAAGATTAAAAATGTTACATTTTCCAGTCATGTTTCAATTCTTTCTTCTGGATCTTGGGCCCTTAAAATGTATGCGCCCATGAAGGAGGGTGTTTAATGCCAATTTTGTTTTTCAATATAAGGGGGTTGTGGTGGGGATTTCGATCCCTTAAGATTTTATTTTCTACTATTAATCCTAAAATCATTTTGTTTCAAGAGATAATAAGATGAGGGGTTAAATATTATGAGTATTTTTTTAAAAAAAATATGAGACAAGAGATTTATGTTTCTAGAGAGTAAATTTAAAGGCTTGATGCATGAGATCAATGTTATAAATTGTTATGGTCCTTATAAAGAGATGAATATATTTGCGGAAATGGTGGATTCAAGTAGAATCTTAGGTTTTCCTAGACTTGCTATGGTTAAGTATAGGTTGGTGACCTAAATCTTACCTTATTTTCATATGATATTTGGGGATAGTATTCCAAAATGAATCCTCTTTCTGTGTTTTTCCAAAATCTATTTAGGGCATACAATCTGTTAGATTTTCTTCCCTCTAAACTTGGTCCAACTTGGAAAAATGGTAGGGTTGGTTTTTAAGGTGTTAGTAAAAGGTTGGATAGGTTCTTTGTCTATGAGGATTTTGCTGGAATTTTGACCATGTATAGGTCTTGGGATATTATTTCTTCCATCTCTAATCATTTTCTAATTTGTTTACAATTGGATGGGGAGAACTCTGGCATTCATTTCCCCTTTAAATTGAATCACATGTGGATTAAAGATGAGGATTTTTCTCTCTTAGTTAGACACTTTTGGAATGATATCATAATTCTTTAGAAATATAATGTTATGGGTAGACTATGTGCTAAGATTAAAGGTTTGAATAAATTGGTTGTTATGTGGGAAAGGAAAAACAAGCTTCAATCCTAGAAAGAGATTTTGGATATTAAAGAGATTCTTGCTAGGGTTTATAAGGAGCTCCTAGTTAGAGTTTTCACTAATGAGGAAAAGGGTATTTTATTATACCCTCAAGAAAATAAAGCATTTTTTCTTCAATTGGAAGAGGAATACTAAAGATTGAAATGTAGGGCTATTTGGATTTCCTAAGGTGACAATAATACCAAATTATTCCACATATATGCTAGTTACACGAAGAAACTTATTTCTATTTGGGATTTGAAAAATGATGAAGGGAATTGGGTTGCTTCTCATGAGGATTTGAAGAAGTCGGTTGTTGATTATTTCTCTCAATTGTTCAAGGATACTCAAAAAGATAATATTGTCTCTCACCTTAATATTGTTAAGAATTTCCCTTCCATTTTCTCTATTGATGAAGTTATGCAAATTGGTAAACATCTTACTCCAGATGAAATAGAGGAGGTGTTAAAACAATTTTCTAGTGACAAAATATGTGGGCTAGATGGTATCCCTATTGAATTTTTTTTTTCATTTTTCGATCTTGTGAGAGATGAGCTTCTAGAGCTGGTTGAATATTGTTGAGAACATAAGGTTGTGTCTAGTGCACTGAATTATAATTTTATTACACTTGCTCCCAAATGTGATAAAACTGAGTTTTATACAGACATTAGACGTATTATCTATGTAGCTTAGTATATAAAAAATATGATTACAAATTCATTTCCAATAAGCTCAAAACTAAGCTAGCAGAAGTTGTTTCTAAGGAACAATTTGGATTATTTCCCAACAACCAAATCTTGGACACCATTGGTGTCACTAAAAAATGCATCCATATTATCAATGTTAAAAAGATGAATGCTCTAATGCTTAAACCGGATTTAGATAAGGCTTATGAAAAATTCAATTGGGGCTTCTTAAGGTTGATTCTTCTCTAGATTGGGATCCCTTTGGATGCTACTAACTGGATCATGGCAGGTGTTTCCTATGCAAACTTTGTTATGATGGCCAATGTTTCTCCTACAAACTTCTTTAATATATCCATAGGGCTAATACAAGGGTGTCCTATTGCTCCTCTATTATTCACATTAGTCATTGATGGTCCTAGTAGGATGATTGAAGTATCTAGAAAGGATGCCATATTATCTAGCATTAAATTCTCTTTTGTTTTGCACATTACTCATTTAATTTTTTTTATGATGTTGTATTATTTGGAAAAGGATTTGTGGAATAATGGGGCACACTTTGTTGTTGATGTATTTGTAACTTCAGAATGCATTCACTTGTATATATTGTATTTCATTAGTCCCCTATGCTCCTATCAGAAGAATCACTTGTATTTATTTGTACTCTGATGTTCCTATCAGGATAATTATTAAAATTCATGAGGAATTCCCCTCAGTTGTAAGTTGGGTCATTAGTACCCTAGTTGTGGTTACTCGAGCCTACATAACTGAGTTAGGATTACTCGAGCCTACATAACTGAGTCAAATATTAAGTGAACCAAATAATATAAATAGAGGGACGCTCTCCTCATTTGAGACATACACACTCACTCAACTGGTGCACATGAGTGAGAAAGGAAGTGCTGGCACAAGTGAGAGATATCAGCTTTCGGAGATCATCTTTATGTTTTTCAGGTTTTACTATTGCCATTGGTGCTTATTCTATCTCTAAGGAAGTTGCGGGGTTTTTCCTTTATGGTTTCCCCAAGGATAAATATTTGTGTATATTGTCTCTTGTGATTGATTGCTGTGCATGTTATTCTCTTAGATAAAGATCCTAAGATCATATTGATTAAATGATAAAAATCTAACATGGTATCAGAGCTAACCTGAGAAGAAGACACTATGCAGCTGTAGAAGCTAGGACTTCTTACTTTTTGGGTCCCTCTCCACAATACATCCACAAAAGGAGGCTAGGATGACTCTACATTGAAGGGAACATCTTTCTATCGAAGCGGAATTTGATTCTGGGCATTTTCAGTTTTTGGTGCAGGTAATTAGCGCTTTTTACAGAAGAGGAATTTTTGAGTGAGCCCGGGATAGGATTTCTATCCTCAACAAAAATTGAATTTTAGATACCAAGGTCAAATTTTTTGGTTGAGTGAAACTTCAGGAAAGTCAAACCCTAGTTTGACCCCGGGCCTGAAAAACCCTAAAATACTAAAAGTGGTATTTTTGGTACATTCGCTATATATCAGGATTGAAGAATTCTCAGGGGATGAAATTATCATAGGATGAATATAAAATTCTGTTGTACCATGTGTAAAACTTTCAGCCTCATATTTTCTATATTCTGGGATATATGATTCCTCCAAATTAGGATTCCATCCTCTTTCAGGATTCATCCCTAAACATGACACCTGGGGAGAATTTCTATATCGCAGGCTACGAAGGTGCAAATGAAATTTCATAAGATGTTATATATAGGGCACGAAATTCCATTTCTGTGGTAAAATTTTTAGACCGCGGTGATGAAACAGGGACACATGGAATTCTGTACAAGTTTGTTATTCTGAAAAGTCCTAAAGTGGGTAACCTTGGGAAAACTCTCATAAGTACCAATTGGTGAAACCAAATCTACTCAAACCTATGGTTTTGGAAATAGGACAAACGATTCTACCCTAGTGTGAAATTTAAATCACAGAGGAGAAGTATTTTCATAGATACCATAGAAACAATATTAGGCATTTCTGCAGAGGAAATTGCAAAACTAGGGTTCCTGTTCCGAGAGCTTCCCTCCATTGTTTTCAAAAAAAGGAGTACATTGGATAGATTGCCTTGAAGAGGCCTATCTTTATATCTAATCAGATCTGAAAGATTCCAATTTTTGAAAATTAGAGTTTCTTTGACAAACCCTAGATCACCGAGCTCTGAAACGAGGACAAACACCTCAAATCAAATCTCACTGGTTCTTGAAGGAAATGAATTAGACACCTACATAAGTTGAGAGGTTCCAGTTCCATAGGGAGATGACGCTAAATCCTTACACAATAAAAACTTGGTCAAGGCCAAGAGGATCACCTTATACCACATGTGTCTTCCCTAAAGACACCTAAAGAGATGTTTGATTCCTTGACCAAGCTATTTGACGGGAAGAACATAAATCACAAGATGAATTTGAGAAACCAATTGAATAATGTGAAGATCCATAATGCAAAGACCATACAGTGATACTTTACAAGGGTCTCGCAAATCAAAGAACAACTTGAAGCAGTAGAAGAATAAGTGGAGAATGCAGAAGTTGTGATAACCACCTTAAATGGCCTCCCAGGATCATGGGATTCATTCGTTCGAGGAATGTGTACCAAAAGGAAGTGATTATTTTAAGAAAAATATGGGAATACTACACACAAGAAGAATCTTGGCTCAAGAGAAGATGGGAGCAATTGAATATCAAGCTCGCACGATCCAAAGAAGATCCCTCAAGCAATGAGGAATACAGAGGACTCAACTCTTGAAGAACCTCTTATCCATCTTAGCATTTGGATAAGAAACGATGTTGTTATGAATGAAGAAGATGATGAAGCTGAAGGTTCAAGGAGTCTACCCACAAAACAAATAAAGATAAGTGTTCAATCTTCATTTCATGATATTATTTTGTTATGCATTTGTTTATATTCCGTTCATGTGTTATGCATGATAGAATGTTTGCATTAATGATAGTATACTACTAATATGCATGTAATGGGTAAGTATCTCATGGTGCTATACAACTCTCCATTGCTACTTATCTAGAATGAAACCTATTTGTTGACATATTGGAACAGTGCACAATCTCAATGTTGTCCTGGTAGAGATGGAAGGCATCTAGAAATTTTCCATAAGATATGCATGAATGTTGTATTGGCTGAAATAGTTGCATGATTATATCTTGATGCAAAAAAAATTTCATTATGAATATACCTTATGAAATGTTTCTAACCATACAACTAATGCATTTGACTTGTACAAAGGATCGTGTACAGTTTCCTACAAAAGAAGGATGAGACTTGTTCCAAAGAACAAGTGACAAGAGTTCAAGAAATTATCCAAAATGAAGAATTATATGATGATACTTTCAAAATGCATTTATGTGACACTGTTGAGCGACGTCATTGATGTAGAACCTTCAATATACAAAAAAGTAGCCAAGAAGAAAAGGAAGGAGAGTCCTAGTTCAAGAAGGATGATGCCTAGGATGTGGTATCGAGACCTGAAGGGAAGTCCGTAGTATCTTCCATACAGATCTGCAAGATCCAACATGCAGTAGATGGCAACATTGTGGGATACAAGGCAAGATTCGTAGCACGAGGCTTCTCACGGAAAGAAGGCATCAACTAAGAAGAGACATTTGCATCCACTGGAAGTTAAGACACATGACAGGTAAATTTATGTGTGCAAATTAAAGAAGGCCTTGTATGAGCTTAGAAGACACCCATGGAATAAAACATACATGAGGAGATTTAAGATTACTTAGAGTGATGAAGATCTTAACCTTTGCTACAAGGTTGAAGATGAAATCCTATAGAGGATAACAAGCTCACAGATGGGTGCGAGGAGAACATTTTCAAGATAGAGGATCTTGATATCCAGTGACCCTAGATGGATACATAGAATATTAGTAGTAGAGGAAGCTACTTGTCACTCCAGTATAGAATGTTTCAATGCATAGAGTACGAAAGGAAGAGGGAGAATGATAATCTTCTTCAGAGGGATTGACTGTAGAATATCTTGAGGTTCGACATGGTACAACAAGATGGATAGATTACTGATGACTCTAGGCTTTACTAAGAGTAAATCATATTCCAACCTTTACTTCAAGGTCGAAGATGGAATACCAGTGATGCTCCTGTTATATGTTGATGACTTGTTCCTGACAGAAAAGAGGAACTCATTAAAGTCACAAGAAGGAGACTTGATGTTGAGTTCAAGATGAAGGACTTGGATATGATACACTAATTCTAGGCATGGATGTGTGCCCGAGTGCAAATGGAATCCCCTTTGGAAAAGGGAAGTATGCAATGGAGATCCTGAAGAGGTTCTAGATGATGGACTGCAAGGCCATGGCCACACCTATGGCATCAAGCCTAAAGCTATTGAGTGATGCTTCATTATAGTCGGTTGATGCCACGATTTATCATCAGATGATGGGGTCCTTAATGTACTTGACGAATACGAGACCAGATACTTACTTTTTGTGAACAAATTGATGTCCCTGACAGATCTGAGACATGTTCACCTAATGGTTACAAAGCATGCAGTGAGATACCTAAAGGGTACAATTGACTATGGGCTCAAGTATGAAGCGAATCAAAAGATTAAGCTTAAGGGTTATGTAGATTCGGATTGGACAGGTAGTGCCATTGATAGGAAGAGCACTTCGGGGTGCTGCTTGAGAATGGGATTAGGTGTGGTCACTTGGTTTAGCAAGAAGGAGTTCTACATGGCACTGAGTACAACCAAGGAAAAATATGTTTCCACTTGCAATTTTATATGGTGCAGAGCAAAGCAGTGAAGCTCCAGTATGTGATCCAGATCAATATCTCTCGAAAGAGAGATTTCTAGCATAGTCGGTTAGAAACATTGTCTGAGCATAAAATCCTCGCGAATCTCGTAGGTTTCTTAGACATAAATGATCATGTAGGTTGTCCTCGGATGTAATCGGTCCTAGTGAAGCTCGCAGGTTATCCTTGGATGTAATCAGCACGGATGTGATTCTATGCTAGAAATGGAGAGAGTGAAGTTTGAGTACTTCAAGGAGAAGCTTGGTTTTCTCTAGATCGAGGTTCCCTCTAAGGGGAAGTGATGAGTCCATGAGCCCTTTCAACATGGTGGCAGACTAGGCCTCCCATGGTCAGATGTAAGCACTGATCCCTTCTGACATTGTGCCAGGATGTGTTCCTCCCATGGTCAGATGTAAGTGTTGTTTCCTTTTGACATGGTGGCAGGATTGGTTCCTCCCATCGCCAGATGTAATTGTTGTGCCCTTCTGACATGGTGGAAGGTGGGGCCTCCTATGGTCAAATATAAGTGCAGTGGCCTACATCCAGTATGAAAATGGATTGGATCTGTAGAGACCCACATCCAGTATGAAAAAGGACTGGCTCTGTGGAAGTACATCCAGCATGAAAAAGGGTTGTCTCTGTAGTGGCATACATCCAATATGAAAAAGGATTGGCTCTGTAGAGACCCACATCCAGTATGAAAAAGGACTGGCTTTGTGGAAGTACATCCAACATGAAAAAGGGCTGGCTCTTTAGTGGCCTACATCCAATATGAAAAAGGACTAGCTCTGTAGAGACCCACATCTAGTATGAAAAAGGACTGGCTCTATGGAGGTACATCCAGCATGAAAAAGGGCTGGCTCTGTAGTGGCCTACATCTAGTATGAAAAAGGACTGGCTCTATAGAGACCCACATCCAATATGAAAAAGGGATGGCTCTATGGAGGTACATCCAGTATGAAAAAGGACTAGCTCTGTAGAGGCCTACATCCAGTATGAAAAAGGACTAGATGTGTAGAGGAAGACCTACATGGAGGCTAGGCCTACAACTCGCATAAAAAAGGGTTGTCTCTATAGAACTTCTTGTGACAAGAAGAATTGAGAGATAGAACCATTTGATCAAGATAGCGGAAGAAATGATGATGATGATGATGATCTAGTGATGATCCAGCTTTGATGATGATCCAATGATGATCTAGCTCTGATGATGATCTAGTGACGATCCAACTTTGATGATGATCCAAAGAAGAAGACTTGTGATGATGAATTCTGTCAAGAGAATACCTTCCTAGTTAAGAGGGAATGTTGATGTATTTGTAACTTCAGAATGTATTCACTTGTATATATTGTATTTCATTGGTCCCTGATGCTCCTATCAGGAGAATCACTTGTATTTCTTTGTACCCCGATGTTCCTATAAGGAGAATTACTAAAATTCATGAGGAAGTCCCCTCTGTTGTAAGTTGGGTCATTAGTACCCTATTTTTGGTTACTCAAGCCTACATAACTTAGTTAGGATTACTCAAGCCTACATAACTGAATCAAATATTAAGTGAACGAAAGACTATAAATAGAGGAAGGTGCTCCTCATTTGAGACATACACAATCACTCAACTGGGGCGCATGAGTGAGAAAGGAAGTGTTGGCACAAGTGAGAGAGATCAGCTTTCAAAGATCATCTTTATGTTTTATGGTTTTACTGTTGCCAGTGGTGTTCATTCTATCTTTGAGGAAGTTGCGGGGTTTTTCCCTTATGGTTTCCCCAAGGATAAATATTTGTGTCTATTGTCTCTTGTGATTGATTGTTGTTCATGTTATTCTCTCACGTAAAGATCCTAATATCATATTGATTAAATGATAAAAATCTAACATTTGTGAGATCATCTCTTTTTTTCATGAAACTTCATGTATGGAGGTGAGTTTGGGTAAATAAGTTTTTATAAGAATGGCCTCACTAATGATTTTTTTTTATCACAAATTGCTCCTTTATTTTCTTTTAAAGTAGATGAGATTGAATCGAGTCTTAAATACTTATGTATTTTCCTTTTAAAACCCAACAATTACAAATTTGAGGACTACTTATGGTTAGTTAGAAAAATTTAGAAAAGAATTGGTAATTAGTCTTATAGAATTTTTACTTTGGGGGGGTAGGCTCACCTTGGTCAAGCTTTCTTAACTGGATATTCATGTATACTGGTTCTCCATGTCTACCCTGCCTCAATCCATATTGAAATTGATCGAGAATAAAATATTCAACTTTTTGTGGCCAGATTGTGATAAAAGAGAAAAAAATAGATTTGGTAAGATGGGAAAGACTATCGAAGCCTAGATCTATGGGAGGCAGGGATATAAAAAAATTGAAATGGTTTAATATGGCCCTATGTATGAATATTTTTTGATGTGGGCTATTTGGTAATGATCTATGAAATGAAGTCATTAAGGTTAAATATCTTAAAGGTATATATGTTGTCTATTGCATCAGGAATCTAGTTAAATCTATCAATTGTGTTTCATATTTATGAAATGGGTTTCTTAGAAATTATCCCAAAATAAACAAATGGATTGCTTGGAAGGTTAGAAAAGGATCCAATATTCTAATTGGGGTGGTTCCTTTCATATGTTGTGAATAAAAATTTCTCCTTTCAAGTTATATACTAGATTATTCGGATGAGTATGGGTTATGTACTTTAGAGCACATTAACATACCTATATGGATGAGAATTATAAGTAATAATTGGATTGAAGTTGAGGACCTCAGAATCCATTTCCAATGGGATATTGAATGGAATGCCTACCTTATGTCACTAAATAGAGAAATTATTAGGTTAAATGATTCAAAAGACACTTTGGTTTGGGGTTGGAATAAAACAAATGTTTAGTTTAATGCAAAAGTTTCTTATCAAGCTATTTATAAGGCATGGTTTTCCTATGATATTAAATGGTGGTATGTTAAACTTCGGAAGTGGAATATACCATTAAAGCTTAAGTTTTTTTATTGCTTTGTTTGGAAAACTATTTTCTGACATGGAATAATTTGATGAAATTAGGTTGGTCTAGTCCTAATCTATGTTGTATTTGTGAAAGAGATTGTGACTCCATAAATCATCTTTTCATATGTTTTCCTTTAAGAAAGTTGGTTTGGTGGAAAATTAAAAAGGATCTTCAACTATTTGAGGACCGAGGATTTATCTCCTTTGATGATAATTTCAATCAATGGAGGAAGAAGGTAAAATCTCATAATTTTTTGCATATCTTTGTCTGTTGGTATATCTGGAAAATTAGGAAAAGAATTATTTGTTATTATATTTCCCCCAATGCATATATATGGTGTACGAAGTGTTAGGGGCACTGTAAGAATTACTTTTCGGTTCAATTACCCAAGAGAAGGAGACAAGTTTTAGGTCCCAAAGTCATAAAGGGTAAGGTTTTAGGATTTTTTGATGGTGTTGTGCCATCAGAATTTGGTGGTTGTGGAATGATTTTAAGGATCAATGATGATCATTTTTTTGAACTTTTGTTGGCTTGTGGTAGAGATACTAATACCAAATCATAAATTTTGGCATTTTGGCATCTTCTATAATATTCCATAATTAACGGTCACTTAATGGTATCATTCATCTTCAGGTGTATGGTGATTCTTAGGTTGTAATTAACTAGGAGGATGGTCTTTATAAGATGCAGGTTTTAGCATTAGATCACTGGTTCTACATAATTACAAGAGTCTTGTCCTTGTTTTTTGTCATCCATATTGAGCATGTTCACATGCAATGTAATTCAGAAGATGATGCTCTATCACTAGTGTAAAATGAGAGATTAGTGACCAGGAGACCAAAACGTTTGGTCACCATAGGTTTTTTCAAGAGATAAATGACCAAAATTGATAAATCTAAGTGAGTTAACTAAAAAAGACCAAGATAAATGACCACTTTTGGTCACGGGATAAAAACCAACTAAAAACAACTAAGATAAATGACCAAATTTGGTCACGAGATATCTAGATTAAAATTGACCACATAACAATTGGTCATTTATTTGGTCATTTTTAGTTGTCACTTTGGCAATGAAAAAAATTACAAATTTGACAATGAATTTGTACATTTTACTAAATTCTAACACCATAGATGGATTCAGAAGGGGGTCTCTTAATCCATCTGCAATCTTAGAATTTAGTAAATTCTAACATATATATAATATATATTTACACATCCCTATATTAAAAAAATTAAATTAATGCAACCCAGCTATATGTTAATTATATCCTATGTTATTCTCATTAAGATAGAGACCCTTGAGACCCCTTAAATAATATAGGTTGGGTCTCAACTAAATCGACATGTTTCTAAAGTGTTGAAAAATGACATCATAGGAGAACATAGTGAATTTTTTTGTAAAATGATTCCGCCTGCACAATCATGGTTAGGGAGATATGCTTATAACATCTGTAATATCTCATTTCTCCATTTACACTTTTGTATAACCTCTTCGACAATTTTGTCAAGTTGTGTCTTTTACATCGTCATGATAGCCAAGTTAGTGTCGTGTCTAGGATATTGGTCATTTCTCGTTAAAAGCATCCTCGTGTCTTGAATTTTATACCATTGTGTTCAACTTATCAAACTTATTATGATCATATTTCATTTGGGAAAAATCGTCATCGTTTGACCCTTTCCACACTCACTTGAAGTTTCGGTAAGTAAGAGTATTTTGCATCACATTAGTTGAAATATGCCTATTTTGTGCCTCCCGATTAATTTGTGGATATTTTCATTAATGAATTTAACACCCTCATAAACCCCCAAAAAACCAAAAATTCCAAAAAATGATAATCGAAAACTGGTTTTTTAAAAATTATGAACAATTTTTTTCAAAACCGTGCTTAAAACTTTCTATATATTCCAACCCAAATTGCAGATTTTTAAGATTATAAGTTTTACCACACATAAAAACCACCATATATATATATATAACAACATAAAAAATAAACAAAATTTTAATACCTACCCAAAAAATACATAAAACAAATAAAACAATTACAATATGAAATAAAACAAAACATAAACATACAACAAATAAAACAATTACTATGAGAAATAAAACAAAACATAATGAAATACTTTTGGCTAGTTAAACATGGGCCGAGCCATCTGAACCCTCCACCTCCACTGGGCCATTTGAACCCTCGACTTGGACTATGCATAGATTAAGAGAAATGAGCAAGATGGATAGGGACCCTTGACACTGCGCGAAGGCATGAGAGAGTCTTCCTCCAGATCCTAGAGGAAGTGCTATGGCCCAACACTGCCATTGATGTTTTTCTCCTCAAGTTTGAATACATGTGCTTCAATGTCAGCCAGGGCCGATTGGGGAAAACCCATTGGGTCCAAATCACCGATGTTGTTAATGCTTCCTGCAGCTCATTATAGTGAATTCCAGTGCAAATACAAGTGGAATCTTCTTAAGAAGTCCTACAACAAGGTGAAGTTGCATGGGGAGACTTCCAGGTTTCTGTTCTATAGGCACATTAGAGGAATTTTGGGGTCTAAAATGGGCCTCCTAAGGAAAATAATAAAATAATAGTTAAAATAATAAAATAATGGTTAAAATAATAAAATAATATTAATTAATTTTGGAGGAAGAAAGAAAAAAACTACTTTTTGTGTTCGTATTTTTGACATATCTCCCTGTGTTTTTACTCAAATTTCGATCAGGAGAGCTCGTTGGATGCAGAATTTGATTCTGCATCCAACGAGTACCCACACTGCATACTTTTGATGGACCCCGCTACCCCAAAAACAAGAAATACCTGAAAAAATGTGATGATGACATCATCATCACGTTTTTTAGGTATTTCTTGTTTTTATGGTAGCGGGGTCCATCAAAAGTATGCAGTGTGGGTACTCGTTGCATGCAGAATCAAATTCCGCATCCAACAAGCTCTCCCTATCGAAATTTGAGTAAAAACACAATGAGATATGTAGAAAATACGAACAAAAAAAGTAGTTTTTTTTAATGACAAATATGCCAATTCAACCATTATGGTTGACTTATTTTATTGAAATTCTATTGGTTCTTGAATTCCAACTCACAAAAACTTATTTTGGCACGTTTTCTTATAAGGCCCATTTTAGACCCCAAATTTCCTCTAATGCATTGAGCGCATTGTGCACAGGGATATTGGGAAAATTACTATCCCTTTTGGTGGTTTACTATCCCTTTGCTGGAAGATTAAGAAATGCCGACAAGGGTAAGATTATAGTTGACTGTACTGTTCAAGGGATTCTTCTGGTATAGGCCGACGCAAATATTTCCTTGCCAGACTTTAGGGATCTATCTCCACCTATTCCTCATCCTCTTGAATTTATAGATAACGCTCAAGTATCGAATCCCCTCACAGACTCTCCACTTATTTTGTTGAAGGTTCATATTGTGGTTACTTTTCAATTCATTTGGATAAAGTTGGTGATCAATGAATTGACTTTTTTGTATTTGAATCTATGATTGATAGGTAACTCTTCTAAAATGCGGAGGCTTCATATTAGGTTTGAATTTCAACCCATGCCTTACTGCTGGCATTGGAATTGCTCAGTCTTTGAGAGCCAGAAGCTTCATATTAGGTTTGCATTTCAACCACTGAGTTACTGATGGCATTGGAATCGCCCAGTTTTCATTTCAACCACTGGGTTACTTTCTGGGAAGAAGCTCCATGAAGAAGAGGAAGAGGAAGAACACTTCCTCAAGTATTTTGTTGGGCCACCAAGAACACTTTCCCCAAGACTTTTTCTAAAAAAATCCAGTTTTACTTTGTTGGGCTATCAAGAACTTGTTAACCCAAATTTCATATCAAGTTTGTTCGTCTGCTTGTTGTTTTTACCCCCCAAGTTATTCCTAAGCTAATTGAAGATTGTCTGATTGAGCTCTTAGGTCTGATGGGCCAGTCCAACTCTTCTTTATCTCCTCCATCACTGGTTTTTTTTGTGGAGAATAGCGAGGTTGAACAATTTTTTTTATGTATAACATGATCTCAGTCTATGTTTACAAGATGAATTATTGGCCTCAATTTTCTAGAAGCTCACAAACAAAGATGGGAATATTTGTTCCCTAGTCTGCAGTAGATGGCATCATATTGAATTGAAAAGCAAGCAACATCTTGTTCTCCATGCTCGAGCTGATATTTTCTGCCTGCCCCCCGATATGATTATGAGATTCAAACATGTGACTGTTCTCGATCTGAAATGCTTCAAAAAATTTCCCATTATTGACAACAAGGATCTCACTGTTATTGGAAAGAGTTTTACTCATCTCAAGAAGATCAAACTGAAGGGATGCATTGAGATTACTAATGAGGGTATAGATTCCTTCTAACTCTATTGTGGTCCTATTCAGAAATTTTATTGCAATTCATGTGGATTCAGAGGAAAGGGTTTAAACTCAATACTTAAGAATTGCAACGAACTGGAAGATCTTATAGCAAAAAGGCTCAGAAGATTAGATGGTCAAACATAAAGAATAGGCTCAGGGAAAGGTAAGCTATAGAGATTGTATCTTAAAAATATTTATAATGGGCATTTGTTTTCCCCACTATTATCGGGCTACGAGTGTCTGACGAAGCTCATTTTGCCACGGAATTCTGAGTATTGGGATCATATTTTGGAAAGCAGCACTACAAATTTGCAACAGCTGACATAATTGCAAATTGAAAGCATGCATTTAGGTGAGAGAGGTTTGATGGCTCTTTCAAAGTGCTCAAAGCTGGAAGTATTTTATATGAGAAGGGTTTTTTATTATACTGATCGAGTTATTTATGCATTGATAGGTAATTTGAAAACGAGAGGCTCATCAAATGGAGGTATTTTGTATTTGTTTCTTCGTAAAGTTTAATTTTTCTTTCTGATCAGATCTATGGTAGGTAATTTGAAAACCAAAAGCTCATGATGTATTTGTAGAACGCTGGTGTTTGTTTACCAAACACAGCCATGCATCTTAGGGCTTCCTTGCCATGATTTGGTTAAAAACATTCTCTTCTAAACAGATTATGCAGATTTTTATGCTTGTGTTGAAAACCAATGCAAAACACTTTGGGACATACATACTTGCATTTTGTTAAAAGATTATATTCATCTTTTTAATTTTAGATGGAAAACTAATAGAAATTTATTCAAATGTTTAGCACCCAATCCAAGTCTTTACTATCCAATTGTTTTGACAATGCTTGAGGTTGGGAATGGGAAAGAGTTGGGCTTGAATAACTCTGGGACACTTAAGTACAGTTTGTAAAAGCCAAGCTGACCCTAAAAATGAGAAGCAATACCCAGAAGGATCAAGTTGTTGCATTTATTTGGTTGTTGACAGGAAGGCTTTGATGCTTAATCATATTGCTGAAAAGGCAATAGTTAAATCACCAGAAACCCAAATCAAAATCAATCATACACAGCCCATATTTTGAGCAAAAACCCAAATCAAAATCCATCATACACAACCCATATTTTGAGCTGCAATTTGTATAGATTCAGATTTAGACTTGGAATAATATATGAAAAATATGAAGGAGATAAATAATTATATTGTTCAATCATCAATGTCTATTGTCAAAACTGAAGTCTCCAAAATCTGCCTGGGACACATCTGATTATTGAGACATCCGAAATTGTAGGGTGTGTTGTAATCGACGATAAGTTCTGTAAGGACTCCGCTATGGCGTTAACAGTTTGGAAAAAATATTTGGTGTTTAGCTATAGCGGCTTCACTGTGTTCGATCCCAGCATGAACATCATCTTCCGAGAGGATAACTATTGTTCGGATCCCAAAAATGAAGTTGTTCTCATGGACGCTGCAGGAATTGCTCTCCTCATAATGCGACGCAAGGTATATATCAGATGCCTCTATTGGCTTTCCAGTGCTTTCACTTCTTGTAAGGGAAGAATAATCTATAATTAAATCAAGGAAATGAATTGTTTTATTATATGTGAAACAGAGGCCGAGTCTACATAATGAATGGAGAGGATTCTTAGGATATTTCCAGGACGCCCAAAAACTATTGTTTGTGGCGAAAAGGGTGGCATCTCCGTTGATTCCCACAAATAATAATTTAGCAGAGGTGTATATGTAGGGTACTGCTTCTGCTAAAAGGAAGCAAAATCAGCACTCTGACTACCATATCGAAGGTTGTTATTCCAAGCATTCCTTCACCTTTCTCAACAGATTTGGTGACATAGTTGTAGAGGTCTTTTTCAGGTAATTAATTGATGCCCTATGTCTTGTATATTCACACTATATTGCGGCGTGTTAGTTCGAAGTTGTGAAAATATTTTCAACTTTAATGTAGGTGAAGCCAAAGTAGGTGATATTTGATAAGATACAGCTGGATGGAGATGTGTTCAATCTGGTTGTGTGGCCTAGATATGATCAAGCATTTGTTATGGGGTTGATTATCATTCTAGATCAGATAATGCCATCCCACTGATTCGATATGATCGATTCTACAAAGAAGTAGAATGTAGAATGTAGAATGAAAGTTAACGGAATAGATATATTTTAGTTTTCTTTATTTATAAGGTTCTGCAATAGGGTGAATATCCCTCTCCATATAGCAACCAATTCCCACTGAAAAGAATACCTTTTAGGTTTTCCTTCTATTTTGGTATTGGAGTTGCAGGTGAAGCAGTACTGAAGAGGATGGAGAATCCAACCCTCTGGGCATACGCAACAATGCCTGAATAGCATTCAAGTTAGGAGAGTCCCCTCATCTTGGGATACGCAGCAATTACTGAATAACGTGCTAGTTAAGTCTCCTCGTCTCGTCGTGACTAGTGCCATTTTCAGGAAGAATTTTGGGGCAGAAAGTGTACTAAACATATTTATTTTCCACCTCGTATTAAGAACCTTTACCCTTCACCATTATTATTTAGTCAACCATAGTGAAAAACTTGCATAACAAAAAAAAAATAGATATTCATTCATCTCTTTGAATAGCAAGGTTAAAAAGGTTATCACCATGAATTTAGAGATTTCTGAGAACATCCAACTAGGTTATAATCAGGAATCTAGAAATTTCTCTAATACCCAAGTATAGCTTCAAATTTCTCTAATACCCAACTATAGTCATAAAGATAGAGATGTAAGGGTTTTGGTGCGACATTTCCAACCAAGTTGAAAAAATATAAGTGTTTTAAATTGAGTTTTTACATGTATATTTTTTTTGGATATGTTCAGATTGTTGTCAACTTCCTTTTAGTGAAATTGTCATTTAAAATTTTGGGAAAAAGTTTTAGTTTCTTACTCGGTCCTTTCCTTATGAGTCGTGATGTGCTCAATTTATGTGTCATATAATCATTTAAAAAGTGATTGAGACATAAATTGATTATTGTCTTGGAACATCTCCAAAAGTTTCCTGGGACATCTGTAAAATCTACTTCAAAATCTGCCCAAAAGTCCCTGAAATCTATTGGGGATGTTTTGTGTACGACCAACAACTCACCAAGTCTCCAATAAAGTCCCCAACATATTGGATATGTTCTTAGGGTACGATTTTTTTTTTCCTCATTCTTGTTTGAGCATTGGTGTAACACTCAGGTTTTTCAAAATGCCAGTGGCTTGCATTCTGAAGCCTTGTGCATCTGGACTTAGACAGAGTTTTGAGGAGGTCAATCATTGAGGTAGAGACCCATAGAGAATCATAAATAGAAATATAATTATAGTGGAATAGTCATTATATTGTCTTGATATTCTGATAATGGAGCTAGTGAAACTATTTCTTTGGGTTATAACCAACATAGCAATAGAGATATCGTTCAAGGCATTTGTTCACAATTTTTCTGTTGTCATTTGTTTGGTGACTGTAGGTTGTATTATGTTGAATTCTCTTACAACAAGCCATAATAACTCCCTATTTGTATTTGTGAACTTGCAATGATGGAGACAGTTGTCATTGAAAATGCATGTAACTTTTGTATTTGATTCATGTAGGTAGTAGCCAATTTGGATTCAGAAAATGTGGCCTGAATTGGCAGAAATTGCACATATATGGTTAGATCAGAGACTAGAAACATGGTATGTGTTGTTGGATATCTAAACTATGATAATAAACTCTATTGTTACATATTCCCATATTTGGTAAGTAATTTGTAGTGGTTGCAATAGGATCGGTTACTATACATATCCAAAATAGATTTCATGGTTGTGAGATCTAAGAGTTAATAATGAGTGGGGATCATCCCCTCCTTAGGTTGGGTACTATCCACAAAGAGGAGGTGGAACTTGAACTTACATTTTCTACACAAAGGAAAGGGATTTCCTTCCCTTTGCTATCCAAATTCTGTATATAGCGTATATAAATTTATATGAGACTACTATAAGTAGAAAAATACTAGGGGAAAAACACACTCTTTCCTCATTCATGCTTTTTCCTTCGAATTCATATTTTTTATCGCTAGCTGATTTCACAATTGCAGGTGAAATCCCTGAGGTTAACTTTCATTCTTTGGCTAGCTGGCAAGGGAAGCTTGGTGGTGTCCCTTCAACTTCGATGAGAACCTTTTCTTGAAGGGTAGAATAATTTTGAAGAAAAAACTAGTCAGTGTACACTAAGGTGCCCCCTTGGAGCTTTATGGTGGGATGAGACTTCTGGACGCTTCTAGTATGGGAGGAGTTGTAGAGAAGTGTTATTGGATAGTAGTAATAATGAAAATCGACAGTCTAGGGTGCAGAGCAGAACAATAGATTCCCTTAATATTTGTATTAAGGAGAATCAACAACTTGATTGTTCTTACCTCGGGTATAAACAATTTCAAAATAGAAGTCTAGCAAAGATGGAAATTGTAATCAGCTAAATCTGATACCTATAATTGTGACTAGCGACATGGCATGACAAGAGATGGTGAAAACCTCATTGGTGTCGGTTGGTATACTATTTGGGTGAGGATTTGCACAGAATGGGTTATAGCTACACTGTACATTTGGTCTCTAGTTTCTCCTCTCCTATTTCCTGACAGGGAGTTCTTTTGAAATTTTAAGCGGATACTGTTAAATATTCATTTGCTAAAAGTGATATCCCAAGAACATGAATCTTACAGATGCAAGAACTATAGAGGAAATACCTATCTAAGAATCTTGTCTACAATTTCAAAATGGAGCCTGCACTATCAAATTCCCATTTCAAGCATATGCAACTTATAGAAGGTTTTTATAGTTATTGCATAATGATAATACATATCATATACCTTACCTGATTTATATATTTCATAAGTTGGTATTCTCAAAATAAGTTACTTTGGATGTGTGTTAAACCCAGAAAGTTCATGTAGTCTAATTGCCCTTTTTTATAAACATTAATAAAATTACACCATTGTTATGATGTTTCGATTGATTTTCTTGCTTCTTCTTAAGAGTGAGGCCTAGAAAATGATTTTTTTTGTTCATTGGATATCCCGTGGTATGTGTTGAGAATATGTGTTATGTCTGTAGTTCTGTAGATTGCTTAGACCATCTCTTGCATGATCCAAGTAACCATAATAAATTAGAGTTGGTGTAAACATATTATGGAGAGAAATTCACTATATTTGATTGGCAGTTATGCCCTTACTTTGATATAAAGTGGAATAAGAGAGTGCATCTCCTACATTGTTAATAATTCCAGCTATATGAAGAGAACTAAAATTTTGTTTTTCTAATTAGTTAAAGGTTCTCTTTGACCTAAGCTGCATACAAACAAGGAAACCAAATACATAGCTAGGTAAAAAGAACATTGATGACAATTTCAGCTATATGAAGACAAATTCTGCAGGGCTTGAGATCCTCACAAGGATTAGGTATTGATTATTTTAACTGAAAGATGTATGCTGAATATTGTTTTTTAATCAAGGGGAATTTTACAAGTAGGAAGGCACTGGTACTAAGCATGTATGAATGTATGGAACTATGCGTTTGGTATCCCCTAATCATGTTTCAAAACAAATATCAAACCATAAATATCTTAGATTCACTTTACATTATCTGGTATCTTGTTTTTGAAAGTACATTTATTTTGCTGATTCCAAAGGTGAGGTATGCATAATACATTTGCAAATGCTTATAGGACTTAAACATAATGAAGTTCTTATGTTTATTTATTTGAAAGATGATTAAAATCAGAATCATATTATTTATTTGACCCTCTTATATTTATTTCATCAAGTCCATCCAGCAGATGTGAACATCATAATCCTGATGATACTTTTGTCACCAGCTGCCAACATCATATATGTAGGGTCTGCTTAAATTCTAATGTGGCATCTATAATTGAGAACTCAATGGAGATGTCAGAACCCTCATATGTTTATCTCAGAGTACAATTACAATGGCCAAGGTAATGTTTAAGCATCTTACAAGGCATTTTTGGAAACTTTTGACTGTTTGTGCTGTTTTGACCTTAAACATGTCAGTTGGAGTTTAGGAAATCAAAATGCATGTAGACAGGATTACACATTTAAGTTTTTTCACACAAAATTTTGAAAAGATCCACTTATGTTATCATATTTCTTGGACCTTGTTGTATTGATATGTGTATTTTTCATGCCAAGTAAACTAACTAATTAATACTCCTCAAAAAAGGATTTTTCACTACAAATTTACCTTTAAAACTACATGATTAATTTTTGTCGCAAATTTGTCTTACATCAGTTATATGAGGACAATATTTTGCCACAATTGTCTCACAATTGTATTCTATCTCACACTTCTTAGAGGAAAAACATCAACTGTCTCACAATTGTCTTAGGGAAAATGATTCTAGAAGATTTGAGTGGGCATCGAGGTGCCTGAGGAAAGTTCTCAAAGACTTGCATTAGACAATGATATTGCCAAAATACGTGAAGTAGATTCAACTACCACTAACATGACAAATGCTACTAAAAAGTTCTTGGTTGTCCTCTTCAACAAATCTTAAGCATCTTCTCTTTTCTTACCAGTTAATTATTCTCTCCTGTATTTATTTGATATGATAGTGATTTTCTTGGATATTTTAAGCTCTTGTATTCCCCATATATTTTGTACTTGTTAACTCTGTTTTTTCTCAGGAAAAGGGAGAAATTTTCTTAACTTTTATAATTGAGAAAATATATTTATATTTTTTACTATGTGGTAGGTGTGGACTGGAGCTCCGTAAAACAAATTTAGTTGAGCTGCTTGATATTGATACTGTGCAAAACTATGAGAATTCACTATGGATTGCTTACAAAAATATTTACGGTTCAATGGCGAGTTCGGATATGATCAATTGTATCAGGTGTCAGCAGAAGAAGGAAATATTATCTATGAGGATGTCTTCCAACAAAGGAAAAGGTATGCTGCTTTTATGTTTTAATAGAGTGGGGAAATAAATCATGATTTCAAGCTTGCAAACTGGAAATTACTAATCTAGAGGATTATCTCCTTTTTTATGAATATAGATAGCAAGGGAAGACGAATCAGTTGTTATTTTATGGTCCTCTTCATCCGAAACTACCACAGATGTACATAGATAATTGAATTCTTGTCCTCTATTTTCTTTTCTTTTATCAGTTTCCATATTGAATAGAGGTCTTACAGGGAAGGAAAAGACTGGTGATGTTGTAAATCAATTGGAGAGTCTACTAAGGGATGGAAATGTGCATTCTCCAGTCTTTTATGTATGTACAGAATGTGACTTTTCTTGGTGTGCTGCATGTGGGTTGTCCAATTCCCAGTCTGAAAGAAAAGGAAGGAGAGGTATTCATGTTTACATGGAAGCATAAAACTACAGAATCTATGGGATAATGGCATATCTTGAATCAATTCATACTGAGTACACCAAAGGAACTATTAACTATAACTAGTATGCAACATGAAATGTCAACGCTAACAAGTATGCAGCAAGAAATGTCGACTCTAAAGAGTATGCAACAGTAAATGTCAACTCTAATGAGTATACAATAGTAAATGCCAACTCTAATGAGTACACAATTGGAAATGTCAAATTCATGAGTATGCTACAGAAACTGGTAACTCTGATGACTATTGCACAGAAATTGTTAACTCTGGATACACCACAATAGCTGTTAGCTCTATTGAGTATACCCCAATAACTGTTAACTCTCATAGAAACCTTAGCATTGCACCTCATGATTTTGATCATGACTGAACAACTATAGTATCAATGGGTGGCTATTGGTCCCCTTTTAATAGAACAAATCATTGGAAGAAAACTGTCTCGAGTGCTGGTACTAGATTTGGTGGTTGCAGAAGTGAAACTAACCCTGATGAGAAAATGAGAAATGTTGAAAAGGAACTCGTCTGTCAGGAAAAAACTCTATTGACATCATTAACAGATATTCTTAACAACAAAGATATGGAATAGTCTCATGGATCTCATCCTTTCTTAGGTTTATCAGCCTATGTTCTTGTGAGTCAGGAAAATATTCTTAACTGAGTTTTAGAATACTTTATTATCAATGATTCCATGTTAGACATATGTGCAAGGAACAAGCTCTATCATCAGCTGGTATCCCTGTTGACAGCTATGAAACAGTATCCGGATCTCCTTTCAATATTGATGGTATCCTACTTGGAAAGTGACAGAAGTGATAGTTCTAATCATAACATTGGAAGTGATGGTTCTTTAATTGGTAAAATGAAGAACATATATGATCAATCCAAAATTATCATGAGAAAATTCCCAGGAGGAATTGATGGAAAAAATGTAGAAGCTGATGTTGGTATTGCAAAATGTCTCTTGGAATGCTACGAGGGATTTGAAGAAGCAGCTTAGAACCAAACATCTACCATACCATGGATAATATCTATTTCAGATGGGGAAGATACTGAAATGACAGAGCGCAGTGAAGCTAATTCAGATCAGTCAACATCTGTTTCATTGGAGGAAATCCCCAATGATGAAACTTGTTCAAATCAACATAAGAAGGCTTTGATGTATAAAAAGAATTTGAATCCACTCCAATTCCGGGACTATTCCTTGATTGGGGTGTGTTTTCCACCTCACACTTATAGTAACAACTTCACTGGGTTAGGAGAAAATCATTAGAGCATTGATAATACAGGTGAGCACAATAAAAAAAAGGATGATATATATTACAAAAGGAATAGCTTCCTTTTTTTTTCTTTTTTTTAGTCGAAAAAAACAGTTCCTTGGTATTCAATTGAATCAAAAGAACCTTTTACATCTTCAGTCAGTACTGTAGTACCCCAAGGGCCAGCAAGAAACAAGTGACAATCTTAGTACAAAGCATACACATACTTCATAAACAAAAACAGAACAAGTAGAGAATATCAGAGATACCCTAAGCACCTGGGTATCAATACAAAATAAATAACTTCCTTGTCAACAAGTCTTCCTCTAGAGTGGGATTCTAGCATACATGTGTGAGTAGATTCCAGTAGAATGGATTTGTTGAAAGCTTTAATTGTGGGTCCCAAAGGAACTCCATACCAAAATGGAGGATTTGTATTTGACATTTATCTTCCACCAGGTATGACTTCTTTCTGAGTATTTATTCTTTCGCTTTTCTGCCTTTTCCATTTAATTTGTGTACTTTTGTTTCGTCTCTTTCACATTCAAAATCCTTGTTAAATACTAACCCAATTTCCTTTTCCTTAACTTATAAATGACAATGATATTTAGAATTTAAATTATATCTTGTTCGCAATGGCCTCAAAAATAGATACAAGTGAACAATGTAGATCACCTTCAACCCATGGAAAGCCTAACTCCAGTGTGTGCGCATCTACAGCATAATATTGGGGTCTCTCTTATGAATCAGTAGCGAGGAGTGTTCTCTCTTAGGAGTGTTTGTAAATATGATCTAAATTTCACGTGTTTGTAAGCATGACTATGTTTATCTATGATTTTTTATTTTTCCAAAGCTTAATAATGCTACTACTTCTAATGATCAGAATAATGCCACTTCCCAATGATCATTAATACATACCTCTCATCATTTGCACCTCATACCTTTAATTTTGAATTTGTATATAATCTCCAATTGAATTTACCAGAATACACATCCATAATTTGACGAATACACATCCATAATTTGACATATTAACCTCTTGGTTTTAATTCTATAATTATTGATTTACAATATGCAAAAATACTTTTACTATACTAGCTCTTTATCTTCAATATGGAACTGGGATTATCTTCGCTGCGGAAGTCAACCTTACAAAAGAGGTCACTTGCTTTTTGGTGAGGCTACACAATTATTGTCTGAAAACACAAAAATGTTCTTTGTTGTTAAATCTATTCTTTTGGTAGAGAGGAACATGTCTAAAAGCTCTTTCAGTATTCTGGTAGAGGCTGGAAAGTTCCATCATTTTCTACCAACTTAGAAAGTATATACTAATTCTTTTGAAAGTTCAATGCTTCTTAAGTGAAAATTGAACGGAGAGGGGAAGTTGAACGTCCAGAAATAGAGATATATCCTCTTGAGAAACCTTAAAATATCTGAAGTTTGCACAAGCCTGTCCATTTGGAAATTAATATTTCTTAGGCCTGCAATCTTCAAAGTGCAAAAAAAATCAAATATTAGAAGTACCTTCACCATTTCTTTGTTAGCTACACTGCCATTTGCAATTTACTTTGATTTATTTCAAAATCTTATGGCCTTTTTATCCATAGTGACCAGCTACGTATTCCACCTCGTCTGAAATGTGCATGAGTTTCTTCATCTCAAAATCAATATTTGTCTAGCCTGCAAGATTTAAATTGCAAAACAAAGGTATTAGAAGTACCTTCAATTTTTGTTTCTGTTAGTTACACTATCGTTTGCAATTTTTACTCTAATATGTGTTTAATTTTTTTGGCCTTTATACCTGTGGTGCCCAGGTATGTATTTCACTCCTTCCGAGCCAGCCAGCTTCCAACATACAGAGTATACAAAATCTGAAAACATTAAAAATGTGTGATCATTTAACATAAGGTATCCCCATAGATTTAAACCTTTGCCTTGTCATTGCAAGCATGCTTTCTTCGTTGCTTGTCAAGGTCCCTTGAGACTTTTTTTTTAATCTTTGATACTGGTTTACTAGTAGCTTGAGATTAGATACATTATGTACATACTTCAGATATAATATAGATCAACTAGACCTTTGTTTCTTATTCTTGTTCTATAGAGAAGGTACTAGTTCTTCTAGAAGCTTCCTTAAGTTCGGTAACCGAGCTTGTCTAGTTGGCTGTATGTTGCAGATAGGACCTCTTCAACATGAAAATTGGATAGCTCCGATAAGGATTGGCTGGTTTTCTACTTATTTGTTTGACTGCCCTTTGGTTTTTAACTTTCTGTTATAGGAGAGTGGCAGCCTTGAATGCATTATTAGTAAAATTACATTTTTCTTTGGGTCATTGCAGTTCCTATGAAATACTTGAAATATTGGGATAAGCACACTACTTGAGAGTATCTTGAATTACTTACCAGTAATAACTATTAAGTTTCCATATATATCTTTAATTTTAATAATTAGGAAAATTTCTTTGCATTGTTTGTTAGTTTCTGAAGTTGACATTTACTTGAAATATGCCAATAAAACTTTGTATGCCAAAACTCCCTTTATGAGATCTAAATTTAGTATAAAATTTTAGTTAGACTGTCATGGTTTCCTCCATTTATTGCAGGGATGTCTTATAGATGGGACATTTTTCCACTCAAGATTTGAGAGGGGTGATCCAATAGAATTTGAAATTTACAGTGGTCAAGTAATCAAAGGTTAGCTCTTGGGGTTTATACTTTATAATTTTATACCTATAATTACTAATAACTATTGGGTTTCCATATATATAAATCTATGCTTTTAATGATTAGGAAAATTTCTTTGAGTTGTTTGTGAGTTTCTGAAGTTGGCATTTACTTGAAATATTCCAATAAAACTTTGTATACCAAAACTCCCTTTGTGAGATATGAATTTAGTATAAAATTTCAGCTAGACTTTTATGGTTTCCTCCATTTATTGTAGGGATCTCTTACAGATGGGACAGTTTTTGACTCAAGCTTTGAGAGGGGTGATCCAATAGAATTTGAAATTGGCAGTGGTCAAGTAATCAAAGGTTAGCTCTT
>LPNX010676782.1:240606-307402 GCA_001517045.1 Pseudotsuga menziesii | reverse complement strand
AGGATGGATGTTGCGCGGTGCGCAGGGATGTAGTAAGGATTGAGAAGCTGCGAGTAAGTGGAAGTTGTGCGACGTGAGAGGAATCCGAGCAGCCGGTGCGGGGTTGAGTATCGCTTGGAAGAAAGTGCTACGAGTAGAAGGGGATGTGCGATGCGCAGGGCTAGTTGACCTAGCGGCGCAAAGGAACAAGGTGAAAGAAGTAGGATGTCCAGAACCTGGTCCAAGACACTTGAGTCTTGGCCAACCCATTAGATTCACTTCGGGTGAGACTTCAGATGGCTTTGCGGTCTGTTGCCGAAAGGGCCAGTGAGTTTGGGGTGTTGTTGATTAATGATAGTAAACCCGGGTCTGCCCATGTAATCAACACAATTTATCAAGGGTTCCCATCCATGGCCAACTTGTCCGAGTTTGGCCTTTCAGATGGTCTATGCCCAAGGTGTAAAAAAATAGAGATAGTCAAGCACATTGTTTGAGATTGTAAATTTTCCAAACAATGTTGGAGCTTCGTGGAGGAGTAACATCCCGATCTATTCCTGGACAAGATCTATTGGAGAGTTGTTTTATTTGGATATGGTTATTCCTTCTTGTGGGAATCAATTTCTAGCTTGTGCCATTGTTTGCAATATTTTGCTTTATTTGTGCTTTGAAAACTCAGGTGCAAGTATGTATTTAGCCAAGAAAGTATCTCTATGTTTGTCTTTATTGTTCTTTGGAAAGATGAGGTTTCCCATTAATTATTAACCAAGGATGGTTTGTAATCAATGATGCCTAGGAGTTGGATCCTATTGTATATCTTGATTTTATTTCTTGTAAGCTTTACCCATCTATTGTTAGCACTTTGATTGTAAATAAGTTTATGAATATAAGTATTTTTCAAGATAAAAATAAAATAGTTATTCTCTTAGACTATTTTGTTAATATAATTAATGATACTCACTTGTCATTCTAAATTTGTGTATTTTACTCAAATAACAACTCAAACATAATAATATTTTGTGGAAATCATCAAAACCTAAGAGATGCTTCCCCACATTTATAACAACATATGTGCCTTTAAATGCCCAAAAACAATGGCTTTGATATATGTTGAGCCCAGAAATGGCCTCTTTTAACCATCCTTAATCACCTTTCCTTCCCCTATCCTACCCCATTCAGCATGCCAATCAGACATGTTATTTCCACTCTACTCCTCAAACTACCAAGGTATCACTGGTCATTGCTTTATCTTATTAATACTTATGATTGCGATAATTGAAGTTGTGTATCTCTCAAATGTGCTAACATGTTATGGTTTATAAAGGTAGTTTGAGATAAGTGGACTGCAGGGAGATCAGGCTGAACAAGTCTCGACAAGGAGGAATATTCGCTGCTCAAGTTGATCCTCATCCCTCCTATCATCACCCAAGGCACGTGGTTCTAATGCGATATCCTGGACAGAGCTGTGACAAGGCAGCTGTAACAGAATGCGCCATATTTGGAGATCCTTAGTACATTGCTGCTCGGGTGTAGTTGTAATCAGAAGATATCGCTACTCCTGGGGTGATTAACAGCTTTCCCGTGCTTTATATTTCTTTACCATGCCACGTTTGTAAGAACTAGTGTTATTTAGGGCGCCTGAAGATCAGAGATCTTCATGGCTGCCCCATAATAGGATCAGATGTTACGATCCACATGATATAAATATGGAGAGTTGTCTCGACCCAGGGGGTTGTTGAACATATAATTCATTCACTGTATAAGCTGTGAGAAGGACTGTGTAACCATTTTATCTTTTAATACAAGGAGTTACTTCTGATTTAAGAGTCTCACGCTTGTTCATCTAGCATCTCTGTGTGAAGGTTGGGCCCGCCTTCCACAGAGATTGTTGAGTTAAATTGGGACTCTTTAATTCATTTGTTGTGTGATGTCCTGTTAATTCTATCCCTTTTGTACGCAGCTGTAGTGAGTGTGGATTTACAGTGTAATTGTGATTGCATTCCCTTGAGATTTGTAAGTGGTACAGAGTGACAGTCGATTGAGTAGGGAACTATCTTTTATGCAATTCGTGTGGTAGTTGTAAACAACTTTGTTCATCCTGAGATCTTAGTCGTTGTTCCATGAATCCTTGCAATTTGTCTTTACTGTTATTATTGTTGAATTTCGTTCCTGCATTTCAATTTCTTAGAGTAGCTGAACTCAATCTTTTGCAATTGAATTCCTAGATCAATATTCAATTTATGCTTGTGGCTTCCTAGAGTAATCAGATTGAATAGGCGAATTAATCATTCAGGGGTGCGAATAGGATTTCCTTTCATCTGCAATTGTAATTTGAATCTTTGTTATCTTTCCTTCATGCATAGCAGAAAGTAATTAAGATTGTAGTACTTAGAAGATAATTAGGATTACACAGATTCTTGGGATGAGCATAGTTGATAGAGGATAGTAGTGTTCAATTACAGTGACTTTGTGTTTAAGCATATATTGTGCATTTTATCCTTTGAAATACAAGACTTTCCCGGGTTGACAATAAATATTGTACACTCTGTATATTGGTAGTAATCTACTTGCATATAGGGTGCTTGACATTTTGGCGTCGTTGCCGGGGACCAAAACCGGGTCACCTGCGTGATAGGTGGGAATACTTACCACTATACTACAACTACTGCAACATCGTTTCCAGCGGCTGCAACATCTTTTCCAATGGCCGTAAATCCTTCCCGGCAGCCGTAAACTTTTTTCCCTGGCAGCCGTGACTTTTTTTTTCCAGTGGCCGTGACCCTTTTTCTCGGTAGTTGTGAACTTTTTTTCGGCGGCTGCAACATCTTTTCCGACGGCTGCAACATCTTTTCCAGCGGCTGTAAATCCTTCCCGGCAACCGTAAACTTTTTCCCTGGCAGCTGTGACTTTTTTTTTCCAGCGGCCGTGACCCTTTTTCCCGGCAGCCATGAACCTTTTGTCGGCGGCTACAACATCTTTTTCGGTGGCTGCAACATCTTTTCCGGCAGCTGTGAACCCTTTTTCGATAGCTGCGACATCTTTTCTGATAACTGCGACATCTTTTCCGGCAGCCGTGAACATTTCTCTGACAGCTGCAACATTTTTTTTCTTCTGGCGGCTGCAAATCCGCTACATTTGGCTGATGTTTCCAGCATTAAGGGACGCGTTTCTATCTCAAAACCTACGGTGGTAACTCTTGTGATTTTGGAAAATTGCTTTCTACGCCATTAAAACTACTAGATATGGCTTCGACTCCTCCTCCTCGTGCCGGTGAACTGGTCCATAAGGTAACAGTTTTGTTCATAATTCTGACCATGCGGACGCGACGATTTGTGCTTCACTGGAGGAAATAATTATTGCAGTATCCCGGTTATAATGATTAAATTAATGACTACGCACAAGTTCGACTTCCGCAACGCCAGCAACCACACGTTCCACTATTTTTCGAAGGATATCCAGCGCGTAGTCTCAAAAGGTATGGCTTTGATTAATCACGTGATTAAGTATTGATATGATTTAACGAGATCAGTCGTACCTCTATTTGTATCACCATTATTGCCTAATTAACTCTTTCCCCCATGCGACATAAAGACTAATAACCGCCACCTTCCCCAATTCGGAATGAAATTTTGAATTTTTTGGTGTGCTGAACTTTCCAAATTTACCCATTCCCTAACATCTCCTCTCAGCGATTCGTGCATCCTCTGTGCTGTAACCTCCATTCTCGGACTCTGTAATCTGTGGAACAGCAACCTTAGTCTGAAGCTAGGACCATGGGGATTCCAGCTCGTTACGAACCTTCAAATACACAGGAGCTCAGGAAAAATGCCGCTGTTTTTTCCATCTTTCAAGCCGCCGGTTGGACAAAATTCTTCGAACATCTGGATGGATTCAATCATGAAGAAACCTTACAATTTGCTCTAAACCTCACAGAAACTTACTCAGAGGTTTGGGGGCTACGTATCGAAGTCTTCGAGGCCATTATATCTGAGGTTATTGCCATCCCTCAGGTGGGAAGGGCTTGGTTTGGACGTCGAGTCCCCACTACTACAGCATTGAAAGCATTTTTAATAAAGGGGGAGCAGGTTCAAACATCAAGAAGAGGGTTAGCACTGCACTCATTACCGCAGCCATGGGACCAGGTTGCTGTCTTCCTCAAGAAATACGTCACTTATGAAGGTAGGTACCAAATTGTTTATAATTCTGAACTGCCTTTACTATCTCATCTCTGCCATAGGATTTTGTTGAACATTCCATATTATCTGCTTCATAATTTGCATCATATGGCTGGATTTGTCCAAGCTGCTAAGCACCCACTCGCTTCACTGACCCACCATGGTCTTATCAAATTAATAATCTTGAGAACCCTTGCTCAGTATAATATAACCTGGGAACAATTCACAGCTCGAGCTCAGGAACCTGCCCTCTTGCTTGGTGTCCCAATAGAACAGGAACAAGCTCATCCACAACAGGAGGCCCGGAGTCCCTCTAATGTAGTTGGGGGGGGGTGGGGGATGAAACTAGATCAGAAGAAGAGCAGCCAGGGGCACAAGCAGAGAAATTGAGGGAGGATATAGATAAAAACCCTGTGGAAGACCCAAATAACAGGGCAGCTCTGACAGCAGAAGGTGAAATTGGAGCAGCACTAAATGCTGCGACAATTGAACATGAAGGTGACAGAGCCATGGAAATAGAAGGAAATATCGAGTTGGTAACCGTTGAATCCTCACCTGAGTGGGGAGGAACTTTGATTGAGGAAGAACAACCTGAGGAATAAGAAAATGCTAGAACAAGGGATATTCCTTCTACCTCAGCGGTGAATCCCGACATCCCAGCACCACAAAAGAAAAGAAAGAGATTAATTGATGAAATTAAAATAACTCCACCAATAAGAAGGAAAAGAACCAGATCAGCTGCAGCAGCAAAGGCAGCAATAAAGAGATGGGCAACCTTAGAGGCACAGATTGAGTTCCCTATTCTTGCACCTAGGCCAACTGATGCCCCACAAGGGCCAATTGAGGAAGAACCCCAAATTGAAGGACTTATGTTTGAGAATACACTATTAAAAGAGGAAGTCCAAATACTTAGAAGGGAATTGGAAACTTGGAAAGAAACCTACAGGAAACAGGGTGACAGGAAAATGCACACATTGGTGGAGGCTACAGATCAATTGGAGGAATCAAATTCTACCGAGCCTGGAAAGGAAGAAGAGCGAGTGGTCTGTCCCACCTATGGGGAAATCTTTAAGGAAGCAGCCCACAAGATTGTAATTCTTACCTATACAACAAAACAGTCTGCACCTACAATAGAGGAAGCTGCAGAAAAAGAAGATGTTGTAACAAAAGAACCAACATCTTTAAACATTCTTGTTGAAGTTGCCACCAAATCTGGGACAGAAGAACCAAGGGATGAAATCATGCCTGATGGCGGGGACGATGATTGCACTTTGAGTCTGGAATGCTCCCATGACGCATAAATTATAGAAGCAGAGCCACAAAGGCAAGGCAATGATGAACTTGAACAGGGTGTTGTAACACAAGAACCAACATCCCTGAGTGTACTTGTCCAAATGGCCGAGCAAATGGGAGAAGAACTTGGGATGGAGGACACTCTAGAGCTTAATAAAGAACTCTGCACTATAAACCCAGAATGTTTCCATGATACAGAAATTTTAGGAGAAGCACTGCAACAACAAGAGGATGAAAAAATGAGCCAGGATGTTGTCACACAAGAATCAACATCCTTGGAGGTTGCATCAAGGACTCTTGAAATGAAATTAGAAGATAACCTCGAAGTGGATATCATCCCCAATATACATTGGAGTGAAGATGAACAGGTCCAAACACAATCCTCAGGTGATACTGAAATCCTTGAGGAGCAGCTGCACACTGAAGAAGACATTCAATCTCAGCAGCAGAAATAAAAAGAAGACACTGTTACACAAGAACCAATGTCTCTAGGACTAATGAATGTAGCTATTGAAGAGATTCCAGAGGAAGTTGCTGTCACACAAGAAGCAGCAACTCCAATAATAACTTCAGATGTGCAGGATACCCAAGGAGAAGACACTGTTACACAAGAACCAGTGTCTTTAGGACTGATGGATGTGGCTGTTGAAGAAAATAGAAAGGAAGTTGTTGTCACACAAGAACCAAAAAATCCCATAATAACTTCATATGTGCAGGATGCCCAAAAGGAAGACACTGTCCCACAAGAACCAGTGCCTCTACCCCTTAGAAATTTCATTGATTTGGACTTAGATCAAGAGGAGCATCATAAAAAGGAAATCTTGAACCTCACAGCAGAAGTCTCAACTCTGAGAATGGAGGTGATCAAATGGAAGAGCCAGGTGGAGGAATACCAGAGAGGGGTGATTTATCTTAGTGAGCATAGGAAAATTATCAGGAGATTGGAAGAGAATCGGGAAGAAGAACGTATGGCCCACAGAATTCGGGAAGAAGAGCTACAGAGCAATTTGAGAGAATTGAAAAAGTTCCAATCCATGCAGAAGGAAAAAGAGCAGATGTATGCTCTCTTTCAAGAACTCCTGGACCCCAGGATGCCTTCTTCCTCTTACCCCGTATTCCTGTTTGAACAGTTTGTTTGGTTTAAATTGAAGGCCGTGAAGGAAGGGAGGTCATTTGAAATAACGACCTCAACAAATTTTTTGGAAACATTCTTTGGAAGTAATTTTGAGGATCAAAATTTGCTGTGTGAACTATACTTGCATGAGATGGCTTGCCCTCTGGAACGCCATTCAAATCCTGTTCCATTTGTAGGAGATGTTCAACTGAGATCTTTTGCTTCTTTTGTGAGCAATCATGCTCAATGGGAAAGGTCTTTTCAAACCTTTTCTCACAATGAAGCTCACACTAACCTGTGGATTCGAAGTGAACCTCGGAATCCTTGTATTCTTTTTGCTCGGTACAAGATTTTGCTTTCAAGTCCTACCTAGGCTCAGCATATAATGAGACTTCAGGAGGAAGTGATCTCTACTTGCACTAACTACATTTCCATACACCAGCAAGCAGCATTGGAATGGAGTAAGCACAGATGGCAGGCTGCCTCCCCTATACTCAGGAGCCGAGACCCCTATTGTTTCAGGAATTTCAAACAGGCGCTTTCCAGGGTCAAGGGCTATGTGGGATGTATCAGGGAATGTGGGGTTAATTGGTTGGGTTTGAAGTTCAAATTGCCCCTCATTTGGTGGCCAGCAAAACCGTATAGCGTGGACTTCTCCTTAACTAGGGCAGAGGAGTAGCGATGTTGGAGGTATTGGATTGCTCACAGAGGATTCTTAGAAAAAGATAAGGTGCCTAAGTTTCCTTACAATTTTTTCTCTCTCCACGAGCAGAGCTCAGTACAGGATTCAAATTCTGAATGATGCAAGTTGTTGCATGAGGACATTCAATGGGATAGTTGGGGGGAGATGTTGAGCCCAAAAATGGCCTCTTTTAACCATCCTTAATCACCTTTTCTTCCCCTATCCTACCCCATTCATCATGCCAATTGGACATGTTATTTCCACTCTACTCCTCAAACTACCAAGGTATGACTAGTCATTGCTTTATCTTATTAATACTTATGATTGTGATAATTAAGTTAGCCCCAAGAGTTAGCTCAATCGGTCGAGCAACCGTAGTTAGGCCTCCCGGCAAGTGAGGTCGCGGGATCCATTCTCCTCGACGCTCTTGGGGTTAGGCATGAAGTGTGCCGAGAGTGAGGCCCCTTCAGGTGGGCCCTCAATTATTTCGTGGATGTAGCCCGTCAATCAAGCCAGCGCGTGAACCACATTGAAAAAATAAAAAATAAAAAAATTAAAGCTGTGTATCTCTCAAATGTGCTAACATGTTATGGTTTATAAAGGTAGTTTGAGATAAGTGGACTGCAGGGAGATCAGGCTGAACAAGTCTCGACAAGGAGGAATATTCGCTGCTCAAGTTGATCCTCATCCCTCCTATCATCACCCAAGGAACGTGGTTCTAATGCGATATCCTAGACAGAGCTGTGACAAGGTAGCTGTAACAGAATGCGCCATATTTGGAGATCCTTAGTACATTGATGCTCGGGTGTAGTTGTAATCAGAAGATATCGCTACTCCTGGGGCGATTAACAGCTTTCCTGTGCTTTCTATTTCTTTACCATGCCACGTTTGTAATAGCTAGTGTTATTTCGGGCACCTGAAGATCAGAGATATTCATGGCTGCCCCATAATAGGATCAGATGTTATGATCCACATGATATAAATATGGAGAGTTTTCTCGACCCAGGGGGTTGTTGAACATATAATTCATTCACTATATAAGATGTGAGGAGGACTGTGTAACCATTTTATCTTTTAATACAAGGAGTTACTTCTGATTTAAGAGTTTCACGCTTGTTTAGCCAACATCTCTGTGTGAAGGCTGGGCCCACCTTCCATAGAGATTGTTGAGTTAAATTAGGACTCTTTAATTCATTTGTTGTGTGATGTCCTGTTAATTCTATCCCTTTTGTACGCAGCTGTAGTGAGTGTGGATTTACAGTGTAATTGTGATTGCATTCCCTCGATATTTGTAAGTGGTACAGAGTGACAGTCAACTGAGTAGGTAACTATCTTTTATGCAATTCATGTGGTAGCTGTAAACAACTTTGTTCATCCTGAGGTCTTAGTCGTTGTTCCATGAATCCTTGCAATTTGTCTTTACTGTTATGATTGTTGAATTTTGTTCGTGCATTTCAATTTCTTAGAGTAGCTGAACTCAATATTTTGCAATTGAATTCCTAGATCAATATTTAATTTATGCTTGTGGCTTCCTAGAGTAATCAGATTGAATATGCGAATTAATCATTCAGGGGTGCGAATAGGATTTCCTTTCATCTGCAATTGTAATTTGAATCTTTGTTATCTTTCCTTCATGCATAGCAGAAAGTAATTAAGATTGTAGTACTTAGAAGATAATTGGGATTACACAGATTCTTGGGATGAGCATAGTTGATAGAGGATAGTAGTGTTCAATTACAGTGACTTTATGTTTAAGCATATACTGTGCATTTTATCCTTTGAAATACAAGACTTTCCCGGGTTGACAATAAATATTGTACACTTTGTATGTTGGTAATAATCTACTTGCATATAGGGTGCTCGACAATATATATATATATATATATAAAGAAAATAATAGTGAACAAAATTATATACAAAATTTAGTGAAAAAACAATACATAGAAACAAGGGATTTTTTTTTGGGGGGGGGGGGGGGGGGGAGGGCGAGGGATATCATGTTACATGGAGCCAAATCCTCTCTTTTCCTTTACTAGTTTTTACTAGCATAATCAATTTTAATTGTTTAGATTATTTTTTTTAAATTTTTTGCTAGACAACAAGAAGAGTAAGGATGTGAAAAACATGATTGCTAGGGTTTTACTCTGGCACATAATTTAGGTTAAGATCTGGCATTATGTCGGTTCCCTTGTATCTTCCACACAACCTGACGGCTCTGAGCCACCCTAATGGTGTTTGACCAAGGGGGTGTAACCCACCTCTAACTGAAAAACATTTTTAATTTTGAGAAAAACATTATGTTGAAAGTTATTGTAAATTTTATGACCAAGGATGGTCAAGGATGACTGTAATTGAATATTTTATTTAAATAATTAAAGGAGGAGACACCTATCCAAAGAAGACTACTAAAGAGTGTTCATTGACCCATTAGGAGGAATGATCTGCTGTAGAAGGCCAAATGACAATTGGCAGCAATAGCATTCACTTTCTAGCAGTTGCAGGAGGAAACATCCCTAAAATTGTCCTGAGAAGAGGAACTGAGCAAGTGGCTCATTTAATTGCAAAACTGACCTAAATACCTAGGCAAGCTTATAAATACCATCGAATTGAGCATGACGCTCATTACATTCTATTCCAAGTGATTAGAGCCTTGTGAAATTGTTGAAAACTGAAAAGTTAGGCACGCAAGGGGAATTCGATGAGGGGATAGCTAAAGTGAAATTGATGACAGTTAAGTTCACAATTGAGTTTGTTAAGTTTCAGAAAATATTGTGTAGGTTGTTACTCAACATATTCGTCCTGGTGGTTCAATGAAGAGGCTCGGGGTCCTAAAGCAAGTGATCTTGGTTGCTTTCAGGAGACAGTTGGGAGGAACCGTCTTCTTTGGGTGTTTGTCCCCCTTTGACAGTTAGTAGGTTCTAAGTTGTTTTGATTATGAATCTTAAGTACATTTATGTCTAATCTGTAGAATTCTATGAATGTTAAAGTTCTAGAGATATAATATATTCGCAACAATAGAATAGAGTAATATTTTTATTGATCCTAGATGTATAAATGTTATTATATATATAGAGTATCTTAGCGAAATTAATAATTACTGTATCTATACTAATACCTTATCTCTGTATATAATTTTTTTTTGTTTATCATTATTTTATAAACTGAAATCATAGGTTCTCTGTCGAACGAAAGATCTAAGGCAAGATTTACCAGAGTTAGAACTATATATATTTGCAAAACCCTACATGTATTATTTTAATATGGTCGAAAGGACTATTTATTATAAGTGAGAAAACAACTTAGGTCTAGCAGAAGGGCTTGAACATTATCAAGATGAGTTAGTTTTTTTTTTAAACAATTAAATTGAAATACAACAAACCAAATCTGTGCAAAACCCTTAATGAACGACAAATATATACAAGTGTTTAATTTAGAACAATTTTAATATTGTGTAGAGTACAACAGGTCACCGGATCGAAGCTTGTAGAGGTTATTTAGCCAAAACAAGAAAATTAAATAAGAAGTGAAATCTACATTGCATTTTTTTAAACCCAAACCGAGTTAGGCCATAGCCAAAACCTTGTTTAACTTTTCATCGATTTTTCTACACAGTAATAAGATTACATAGTAAACATTTCAAATAAAAAATTAATTAAATCAAGAGTTCAAATCTCGTAAGGGCAATCTTCCCCTTACAGTAAGTTTAAACCATTCATACAAAAAATGTAAACATTTTATCAGTCGTAACCCTTTTTAAAAATGCAACAACCTTACGGATTTATTATGTAATCCAACCAATGAATTGCTAGCTCAAAGCTTTGACATAGTAACAATCAAATAACGAATTCAAAAATGTAGTGGCCTCACAGCCTTAAATTTACAATTTAGGAAAAATAGTAATAAAACCACAAATACCGGAGAAGTAATAAAAATACAACATGATATATCTAGAGTAAAAACTATCATAAATACAACCAAAATGAAGTAAGTCGTGGGTCCATAAACCCTGGTGAAAATGATTATCTTTAAAACTTAAAACATTTGGTTTAAGTAGCAAAATCAATGTACGAGCTCGAAACCACAACAAATCTAAACAAATGCATTACATTACAGTTCTCTTTGGACTCCACGATTTGAGGGAGACTTCTTACATTACCCAATGGTAAAATACCATAAGGCAGAAACCACAAGAGGGTTTACCATTTTTTCAACTGAAGAACCCCGTAAGTACCAATGACTCCAAACCCAGGAGAGCACCGACCAAACCATAGAGCCACAAGGAGCAAGGGATGCAGGGCAACAGGTGTTACCGGGACCATGGTTCCACCTCCTCGGAGACCGGTCCAAATCCAACTCAGCAACCCAAGTCAAAACCTCGTGCAAGTAAAGCAACGCAGAGGTCAAAAACAACGTTAAAAGTATATTTATAGAACCATGAAGATTTAAAATAACGCAAATAGTAGTAAAACTTACCCTTCACAGTGTCAACGATGGCAACGAAGGTTAAGGAAATGATGCAGTTAAACCACAAAACTAACGCCAAGAGAAACCACGTCGTTGGGCCAGATCTAAGACAAGACAACAAAAGGGTGTAACTTCATACAGAGTTTGGGTGGTGTCGAAGGCTGAGAGAAGGCCAAGAGCCTCGACCCTTCCACCATCAAATACACCTTGCAAAGGCGAAGTAACATAATGGATAAGCGACGTAAACCCTTAGGGTTTTCGAGAAGGCCCAGTGCTTTCCAGCTGGAAGCCGCAAGCCTTCACATGGCTTCCATAAATGCCACTTAGGTTTTAATCTTTACCCAAACTCTATAGTTCAAGCACTGTCATATTACCCTTTGTTTTTTTCTTTAAAAGCCACCATGTTTACATTATACATACACTTGTTCTAATGTAATCTTAGAATCAAGGGTTAGTGTCATTTTTATTTTTCATAGCATAGTTAGGACCATTCATTTTTGTGTCTTAAATCTAGACCTTTTGGAGGTTACCAAAATGAGGTGAGCTCTCCTCCTGAAAACACCTGCAAAAATATAAGTAGGTTTTGTGTTAGCCAAAAATCTAGTAAGACCTGTAAACCCGCTACCCTAGCATCTCTTTAGAGCTAACAGATACTTTAAATATAACCAAGAAGGCACACCAACTCTAACCTTTGATAAGTAAACATGACATTCCTTTTACATCTTGACAACAAGTAAAACAGTTCAGTAGAATGGTATGTTGCATAGATAAAGGTTTTCATAACTAAGGGGTCATGCTCAAAGGAATAAGCGCTAGCTCAAGTTAAATTTTAGGATGATAGAGTTAGTGTGAATTTGTTTACATTGTGTATTTACAGTTAGACCTTCTTATATTTTATTTATTTATTTATGAATTTTGGAGTTGTTACATGCGGTACCGGAGCAAGTTTCCGAATAGTAGGCCTGAAGATTTGCTCAACTCGCATACAAAACAAGAAAACAAAAATACTGATTATGTTTAAAATTATTTATTTACAGAAATATAAATTTGTATTTTGCAAGAAATAGGAGTAGAAGCATCTGCTGAACATGGATCCCATCATAATAATCTAGATAACATATATGTGGAATTAAATAATCAACCATCTGAATTTCTTCAAACTGTGAAAGAATTAAGAGTTGATTTACAAATTGTAAAGGAAGATAGCGAAAGAATATTAAGAGCACAGGAGGAACTAAATCAGATATTGCTAGATAAAATGCACAACAGAGGAAAGGATAAAAGAAGGGAACATGAAACTGAATTTGGAACAATATCATACAAACGTAAATGTAAGAAATTGAAATTTTCTGACAGTGAAATTAAATCTCCTTCAAGAATTAAAGTAAGGTCGCACAAAGAAAAGTATAAATATTCTAGTGAAATTAGTGATAGCGATAGTGGTCCTAGAAAGAGGAAAAATAAACCCTATGAAGAAATCCCAAGAGAATTTAAAAAGATAAAAACCCCTATGTTTAATGAAGAAGTGGAAAAGGGTGAAGAAGTCGAGGCATGGCTATCGGGTATGAAAAAGTACTTCCACATTTATAACTACTTAGATAGGCTAAAAGCTCGGATGGCTATCTATAACTTAACCAGAAATGCTGACATTTGGTGACATGATATAAAGAGAATTAAAAACCTTAAAGAGAAATATGTAACCTGGAGAACTTTCAAGAAATACTTCAAAAGTTATGTGAATAGTATTATGAAGAAAAAGCTAATGATTTTTATGATCTTAGACTAGGTTCAATGTCTATGAAGGAACTAAGTAGTAAATTTTTAAGTTTATTATGACATGTACCTTATATAATCGACAAAAAGCCTAGTATACAAAGGCTTTTGAGTTGTTTACCTCTTAGTTTCAAGGATAGAATTGAATTTGATAATCCAAAGACCCTTGAATAAGAAATGAGAAAAGCTAACTTTTGTTATGAACAAAGTAAGAGAAGGCATACCTAACTGGAATAACAAAAGAACAAGTAACTTTGAATAGAGAAGAAAATGTTTTAAGCCTAATAAAAGCTTTGGAAATAATTCCCGGAATTTTTCTAAGAATAATTATCAAGGAATAGATTTTAAAGGTAAAACACAACAAAACATTACAACACCAAAAGGCAGAGACATGCCTAATAATTATGTTAAAAAAATGAACAAAAAGAACCTGTGAAGTGCTAGGAATGTCAAGGACCTCATTATGCAAAGGACTGTCCAAACAGAAGGATAAATTTCAGTAGTGTACATACCATTAAGGAGGAAGAAATGGTTGGTGACATAGCAAATGAAATGCCCATAATTAATGCAACCTTGGAGAATCGACAGGCTGATCGCCAAACATCCATGGTGGAAATAGAAGGTGTGATATAGAACAAGCATGTTTCTACTTTGATAGACCCAAGTGCTAGTTTAAGCTATGTGTCACCTAGTATAGCAAAAAGATGCAATTTACTATTGAAAAAGTTTGAAAAGTCTTGGTTGGTTCAATTAGTGGTAGGAACCAAAAGAAAAGTATATAGTTATATTGAAAACTATGAAATGTTTATGAGTCAAGTCAAAAATCAAGTAAAGTTAAATGTATTACAGTTAGGGTCTTATGATGTTTTAATACGTATGGACTAGCTAAAAAAACATAAAGTAGTTTTAAATTGTTTTGAGAAATCATTTACATATTTAGATGATAAAGGAGAAAGAGTTACAGTCAAAGAGATACCTAGAAAAAATTTTGTTAGACAAATTTCAACATTACAAATGAAAAAGGTTGTACGTAAAGGTTGTAAAGTTTTTGTTGTGCATGTAATAAATGACGAACACTTGAATAAAGAAGATAAGTTAAAATTTGATGATATTCCAATCTTACAAGAATTCTCAGATGTTTTCTCGAAAGATATTCCAAGATAACCTCCAAAAAGAGAATTGGATTTTACTATTGAATTAGTACCAGGAGCTGTACCCAATTCAAAGGCTCCTTGTCGGATGAACATATTAGAAATTAATGAATTAAAACCACAACTACAAGAGATGATAGATAATAATTATATAAGACCAAGTGTATCCACTTGGGGAGCACTTGTCTTATTTGTTATAAAGAAAGACGGTACATTACGTTTATGTATAGATTATCGTTAGTTAAACAAAATGACAATTAAAAAAAAATATCCATTGCCCTGCATAGATGATCTGTTCATTCAGATACGTGGAGAAATGATATTCTCAAAAATAGAATTGAGATCTAGATATCATCAAGTCAGATCTAAAGACGAAGATATTTTTAAAACTTCATTCAGAACTCGATACGAGCATTAAGAGTTTGTAGTTATGTCATTTGGGCTAACAAATGCTCCAACAATTTTTATGTGTTTAATGAACAATGTTTTAATTAAATACTTGGATAAATTTGTAGTCGTCTTCATAAATGACATATTAATTTGTTCAAAAACAAAAGAAGAACATGATGAACATTTGCAGATAATACTACGGGTTCTGAGAGAACATAAATTGTATGCTAAATTCAGTAAATGCGAATTATTTAAAAATAAAATACAGTATCTAGGTCATGTGATATCAAAGGAAGGAATATCAGTAGATCCGGATAAGATAAATTCAATAATGGAATGGTTTGTTCCTAAAGACGTATCAGATGTACGATCGTTCATGGGGATTACGGGTTATTACCAGAAATTTATAGAATGATTCTCGAAGATCACGAATCCTATAACATCCTTACAGAAAAAGGGAAAAAGATTTGTATGGGATCTAAAGTGTGAAGAAAGTTTTAATAAGTTAAAGGAATTGTCAACTATTGCACCTATATTAAAAACAACAGATCCAAACAAGGATTTTGTTGTGTGCACTAATGCATGCCATGAGGGTTTGGGTGGAGTATTGACACAAGAAGGTCACCTAATAGCATATGAATCAAGAAATTTAAAAACACATGAAAATAATTATGCCACTTACGATTTAGAGCTGGTTGTCATAATGCATGCTTTGAAAATGTGGCGCCATCATCTAATCGGTAAAATATTTTTATTAATGTCTGATAACATAAACTTGAAATATTTGTTTGATCAACAAAATCTGAACGCAATGCAAGCAAGATGGTTAGATTTCCTTAGTGAATACGATTTCGAGATAAAACATATAAAAGAGAAGGAACATAAGGTGGTTGATTCCTTAAACAAAAATGAAAGACTGAATTTTATAGCCGCCATTAGCAGCTACAAAACATAATTAGATGATAAATTGGAAGAATGAGTAAAAATGGATAAAGAATATCAAAATCTAAGAGAAATAGTAACAGAAAACGAATCTGAAAATATAAAAACAGATTTCAGTCTGAACGAAAGGGCTTAATGTTGTATAAAAGCAAGCTATATGTACCTAATATACCAAAATTCAAAATGTTAATTTTAAATGAAGTACATAAAAGTCCTTATTTAGGACATCTGGGTTATTAAAAAATGATAACAATGCTAAGAAAATATTATTTCCGGCCTAATATGAAGAATGGAGTGGGTGAATATATAGCTATGTGTATAGAATGCCAGTAGGTTAAGGATGAGCAACGACAACCAACAGGTTTATTGCAACCATTACCAATTCCAGATTGGAAATGATAAATTATCAGTCTTGATTTTATAACATGGCTACCTAAAAATCAAAAGCAAAACGACTCTGGAATGGTAGGGGTAGACAAACTAAGCAAGGCAACACATTTTCTACCTGTTAAAACTACTTATAAGGCTACTAATATTGCTGGCATTTTTATGAAGGAAATTTTTTGGTTGCAAGGAATTTCGAAGGTAATAATTTCTGATAGAGATCCTAAGTTTACTGGTAAATTTTGGAAGTCATTGTTTAAAGGACTAGATACTAAATTAAATTTTAGTACTGCTTATCATCCGCAAACGGATGGACAAATAAAAAGAGTAAATCAAGTTCTAGAGGATATGTTATGGATAAATGTTAGAGATCATCCAAAGAAATGGGAAGATTATTTGCACTTAGTCGAGTTTGCATATAATAATCACTATCAGGCTTCAGCTAAACTTAATCTTTTTGAAATGCTGTATGGTAGGAAATGTAATACTCCCATTTCATGGAGTAATCTGGTTGACATATTGATGTTAGGACCTGACTTGTTAAAAGAACTTAAACTAAGAGTGAAATAGGTACAAAGCAATCTGAAAATTGCACAGGACAAACAAAAGAGTCATGCAGACCTTAAAAGAACTCAGAAAGAATTCCAAGTAGGTGAGCATGTGTTTGTGCTAAATTAGCACCCAGGTATTGTGGACCATTTGAAATATTGGCAAGAGTTTGACCAGTGGCTTATCAGTTATCTTTGCCACCTAAGCTTAGAATACATAATGTATTTCATATTTCCATATTGAAAAAGTATGTGCACAGTGCTACTCATGTGATCGATTGGAATGTTATTCAGGTAGAACCCAAAGGATATTTTTCAGGTGGAACAGAACTGTATCCTTGACAAGAGATAATATTTTCTCCAGAATCGCACCATTGGACAAATAAAAGTGCAATGGAAGAACCTTAGTCCATATGAAGCTACCTAGGAATTGGAGAGTCATATGCGGGAGGCATATCCAATTTTGTTTTAGAAAGACTCAGAAGACACTTAAGCAACATCGAGGACGATGTTGAACTTAAGAGAGGGTGTTTATAACCCACCTAGAACTAAAAACATTTTTATTTTTGAGAAAAACATTATGTTAAAAGTTATGGTAAAGTTTTATCACCAAGGATGGTCAAGGATGACTGTAATTGAATATTTTATTTTTTCAAATAATTAAAGAAGGAGACTCCTATCCAAAGAATATTGTTGAAGAGTGTTCACTGACCCACTAGGAGGAATGATATGTTATAGAAGGCCAAATGATAAGTGGCAGTAATAGCATTCACTTTCTAGCAATTGCAGGAGGAAACATCCCTAAAATTGTGGTAATGTTCCCTGAGAAGAGGAAATGAGCAGGTGGCTCATTTAATTGCAAAAATGACCCAAAGACCTAGGAAAGCTTATAAATACCATTGAATTGAGCAGGAGGCTCATTACATTCTATTCCAAGTGATTAGAGCCTTGTGAAATTGCTGAAAAATGAAAAGTTAGGCACACAAGGAGAATTCGATGAGGGAATAGCTAAAGTGAAATTACTGAGAGTTAAGTCCACAATTGAGTTTGCTAAGTTGAAGAAAATAATGTGTAGGTTGTTACACATCATCTTCGTCCTGGTGGTTCACTGAACAAGATCGGGGGTCCTAAAGCAAGTGATCTTGGCTGCTTTCAGGAGACGGTTGGGAGGAACCGTCTTCTTTGGGTGTTTGTCCCCCTTTGACAGTTAGCAGGTTCTAAGTTGTTTTGATTATGAATCTTAAGTTCATTTATGTCTAATCTGTAGAATTCTATGAATGTTAAATTTCTAGAGCTATAATCTATTCGCAACAATAGAATAGAGTAATATTTTTGTTCATCCTATATGTATAAATGTTATTATATATATAGAGTATCTTCGCGAAATTAATAGTTACTATATCTATAATAATATCTTATCTCTCTATATAAAAATTCTATTTTATCATTATCTTATAAACTGAAAACACTGGTTCTTTGTCGAATGACAGATCTAAGGCAAGATTTACCAGAGTTATATATATATATATATTCGCTAAACCCTACAAGTGTTATTTTAATATGGTCGAAAGGCCTATTTATTATAAGTGAACAAACAACTTAGGTCTAGTTGAAGGGCTTGAATATTATCAAGATGAGTTAGGTTGTTTTTTAAACAATTAAATTAAAATACAACAAACTAAATCTGTGCAAAACCCATAATGAACGACAAATATATACAAGTGTTTAATTTAGAAAAATTTTAATATTTTGTATAGAGTACAACAAGTCACCAGATCGAAGCATGTAGAGGCTATTCAGTCAAAAGAAGAAAATTAAATAAGAAGTGAAATCTACATAGCATTTTTTTAAACTCCAATCGAGTTAGGCCGTAGCCGAAACCTTGTTTAACTTTTCATCGATTTTTCTACACAGTAATAAGATTACATAGTAAACATTACAAATCAATAATTAATTAAATCAAGAGTTCAAATCCCGTAAGGGAAATATTTCCCCTTGTAGTAAGTTTAAACCATTCATACAAAAACTGTAAACATTTTATCAGTTGTAACCCTTTTTAAAAATGCAGCAGCCTTCCGGCTTTATTATGTAATCCAACCAATGAATTGTTAGCTCAAAGCTTCGACACAACAACAATTACACAATTAATTCAGAAATGCAGTGACCTCACATCCTTAAATTTACAATTTAGGAAATACAATAATAAACCACAAATACTGAAGAAGTAGTCAAAATACAACATGATATATCCATAGTAAAAACTATCATAAATACAACCAAAATGAAGTAAGTCGCAGGTCCATAAACCCTGGTGAAAATGATTATCTTTAAGACTTAAAACATTTTGTTTAAGTAGCAAAATTGTTGTAAGAGTTCAAATCCACAACAAATCTAAACAAATGCATTACATTACAGTTCTCTTCAAACTCCACGGTCTGAGGGAGACTTCTTACATTACCCAACAGTAAAATGCCATAGGGAAGAAACCACAAGAGGGTTTACTATTTTTTCAACTGAAGAACCTTGTAAGTACCATTGACTCCAAACCTAGGAGAGCATCGACCCAGTCACAGAGACACAAGGAGCAAGGGATGTAGGGTAACAGGTCTTACCAGGACCATGGTTCCACCCCCTTGGAGACCGGTCCAAATCCAGCCAAACAACCCAAGTCAGAACCTCTTGCAAGCAAAGAAACACAGAGGTCAAAAACGACCTTAAAGGTATATTTCTAGAACAATGAAGATTTAAAACAACATAAACAATAGTAAAACTTACCCTTTGCAAAGTGGACGATGGAAATGAAGTTCAAGGAAATAATGCAGTTGAACCACAAAATTAACATCGAGAGAAACCATGATGTTGGGCCAGAGCCAAGCTAAGACAATAGAAGGCTGGAACTTCATACATAGTTCAGGTGGTATCGAAGGCTGAGAGACGACCAAGAGCCTCGACCCTTCCACCATCGAATAAAAAGTGCAGAGGCAAAGTAACACAATGCAGAAGCGAGGTAAACCCTTAGGGTTTTTGGGAAGGGTCAGTGATTTCCAGCTGGAAGCCATAAGCCTTCACATGGATTACATAAATGCCACTTAGGTTTTAATCTTTACCCAAACTCTATAGTTCAAACACTGTCGGATTACTCTTTGCATTTTTCTTTAAAAGCCACCATGTTTACATTATACATACACTTGTTCTAATGTAATCTTAGAATCAAGGGTTAGTGTAATGGTTTTTTTTCATAGCATAGTTAGGACCCTTCATTTTTGTGTCTTAAATCTAGACCTTTTGGAGGTTACCAAAACGATGCGATCCCTCCTCCCCCAAACACCTGCAAAAGTATAAGTAGGTTTTGCGTTAGCCAAAAAGCTAAGTAAGACATGTAAACCCACTTCCCTAGCATCTCTTTAGAGCTAACAAATACTTTAAATATAACCAGGCAGGCACACCAACTCTAACTGTCGATAAGTAAACATGACATTCCTTTTACGTCTTGACAACAAGTAAACCAGTTCAATATAATGGTATGTTGCATAGATAAAGGTTGTCATGAATAAGTGGTCATGTTTAAAGGAATAAGCGCTAGTTGAAGTTAAATTTTAGGATGATAGATTCAATGTGATTTTTTTTACATTATGTATTTACAGTTAGACCTTCTTATAAAATAAAACTTATTTATGAATTTTGGAGTTGTCACAGGGGGGTGGAAGACAACCCCTCCCAGTCAATATTTGACATGCAATGCTCGAATGCGGCTCAATTCCCTGGCACGGTTTTTTCCTCCACTCTGTAAATCAACTCAAAAGAAATACCCCTTAATACAGGTGGTTGCTGAAAACAAATGAGCAAAATCATGGGGCTTCCCTGTCTAGTAGCGGTGGCCCTGGAACCCACACATACATAGCTCGTACAAAGGATTGGCCCAGCGTCACTCTTCAACTGAAAGGATAAATGCAAGAGCTCAAAAAATGAAGGACCATGCTCTCATAGTCAAAATTATTGGCCTTTGTCCCATGTATCAAGCCCTCTGAGGATGGATAACAATGAAATGGAAACCTAAAGTGCACTTTGACCTTCAGTTAGGCTCCAAAGGTTTTTTTACTATCATCTTCCACCATATGGATTATAAGGCCAAGGTGGGATATGAAGGTCCTTACCTCTTTAATTTTGATGGCTTATTCACGAGAAACTGGGTTGAGAGGTTCATCCTAGAGAAAGAAGACTTCACTTGCACCCCCGTCTCGATAAGAATATACTCACTTCCATAGGAATACTGGGATGAGGAAACCCTCAAGGACAAAGGAAATACACTGGGAAGCTATGTCCTTTCAGTTAACCAAACAAAACTAAACAAATACACCTCCTACGTTAGGATTCGTGTATATATGTGCATTGGGAAGGCGCTCCCAGATGCAATATGTCTAACGCATGAGGACTCTGACTAGGTACAACCTCTGGATTATGAACACACCCCTTTCAAATGCCGCAAGTTCCATGAACATGGCCATCTATATTGGGATTTCACTCTAAACAAATCCTACACAGAAAATCTGAAGGAGGAAGGAAAAGACGCTGACGGATTCCAAAAAATGGGGAAAAAAGGCACAATAACTACAACGTTGCTCCAAAGATAACCAAAGAGGATGTTCCTACCACAACCAACAATTTCACAGTTCTGGAGGGCCATCCGGAGAATCCATTTGTGGGGACAAGTTCAGAAAAACCAGCTCAAAAAAATTTGCACTCTAAGCTACAAAAACAGTAGGAGCATAGGCATAAAAATGATGAGCCAACAGATATCCCCAGCCCCAAAGCTCCAAAGAACAACGGATGTGACATGCAATAAATCCCATCCATGGTGGGATCATACCCTCTAGAATCACACTACATTTGGAAATATATTTAAGGAAAAAGGATCTATACAGGAATAACTTGAGCGCATGCAATAAGTGATCATAATCCAGGGACATACAGAGGAATGCAAGCTCATAGAAAAGGACCTCTTGGCCCATTTGGATAAATGTTGTGCGCAAGAGGAACCCCTTTGGAGGAAAAAATCTAGAGTGGCCTGGATAAAAGAGGGGGAATGAAACACAATATTCTTTCACCACTCCACGGTCTAGCACATGATGCATAACATAATCACTAAGCTCAAAACAGAAGAGGGTATTTTCTTGGAGGAACACGTAAAAATCAAAAGGGAGATAATGAGCCTCTTCCAAGATCTTCTTGTAGAACCTTCTCCCTCTCATTCTACAACCATTGATTGGGTCACCCAGTATATTCCCTCACTGATGACTGCTGAGCATAAATCCTCCCTAATGCAACCCATTGGTCAACCAAATGGTGGAACGTAAGGCCTCAGGTCCATATGGGTTCACAATCAACTTATTTCATCACTTTTAGGACCTGTTGAAATTCGAAGTGCGTGATACGGTAGAGGAATCGCATTAAAAGCAATGGGTTCTTTTGGACCTCAACGCAACCCATCTCACTATGGTGCCTAAAGAAACAAAAGCCTCTCACCCAAGTAAGTTCAAACTCATTTCCCTTTGCAATGTTATTTACAAGATCATCTATAAAGTTATCGCCAATCACTTGAAACTTCGTCTCTATTTGCTCATCTCCCATGAGCAATTAGGGTACGTGGAGGGAAGGAAAATCCTGGATGGAGTCATCTTAGCTCATGAAATCATCCATTCCCTAAATCTCACTTAATCTCATAGCATGCTCTTAAAACTTGATCTATCTAAAGCCTTTGATAAGCTGAGTTGGGAATTTATTGAGAAAATGCTTCAGGCATTGGGCTTCTATCAGGAATGGACTCACTGGATCTTATCTATCATCTCCTCAGTTTTCTTTTCTATTCTAGTTAATGGCTCACCCTCCTCAACCTTCCCCGCCTCTCATGGAATTCGTCAAGGTGACCCCCTTTCCCCTTTCCTTTTCATTCTAATAATGGAAGGCCTAGGTCGAATGCTCCAAGTGGTGATCTCCTCAAGCTCACTTCGTGGAATTTCCCTTCATCAGTGTCCCCTCCTAGCCTATCAACAATTCGTAGATGACAACCTTCTCATTGGGAACCCCTTGATCCAACAAGCTTGCTCTCTCAAAAGAATCCTTGATACCTTCTCTAAATCCTTCGGCACCCCCATTAACTTGGACAAATCCCATATATACTTCTTCAACACCGATATCATCACCCAATGCAACATAGATCAAACTCTGAGGCTCTTTGTCTCTTCACTTCCCTCCAAGTATTTAGGAGTCCCCTTGTTTGACTATCTTGTCAAGCACTCCTCTTGGAGATAGATGCTTGATAAGCTGGAAAGATGTATCTCGTCTTGGACTTTTCGATCCCTCAATATGGAAAACCATTTGATTCTTTTAAAAGTAGTCCTTCAGTCCATGCCTCTTAATCTTTTTTTTCTTTCCTCGTCGCTCCTAAATCGGTCCTTAAATCGATTAGAAATATTCAAAGGGCCTTCCTCTAGGGATGCGACAAAAGTAGAAACATGTGGTCCCTTATCAAATGGCAGGCGGTTTTCCTCCCAAGGCGGGAAGGAGGCCTTGGAATAAGGGATCCATAAATAAATAATGAAGCTCTCTCAGCAAATATATGGTGGAAGTGGATCTCTCAGAATGATACCCCTTGGGCACATCTTTGGAATAGAAAATACGCTTGAGATTGGGCCCCCTCCCATGTGATTAGGTTTGACCGAGACCTTCCAAGTTCTTCGATATGGAAAGGGGAAAACTGTCAAAATGCCTTAATCCACCATCACAGCTTCTCGAAAATCCAGGATGGGAACCATGCATTCTTCTTACAGGACTCCTGACAATAATTTCCAAGTATAAGAAGCTAATAAGATCTCCTAGAGGTACAAGATTTCATGCATGTAGTTGAGACTACAATTCTTAATAATTTACTAGAAGACTGGAAATTCCTCTCCTTTTCGCCTCTAGAAGGAGACCAATAGTTGGCGACACACAGTGGAGCTAGGTCTACTTGATCCTATATGGCAGGATATTCAGAACATGAAGATCAGAGTTAAGCATGGACAAGGAATAATTCATTGGGGACACCTCTCGAGAGGTACCTATTCAATCAAGGAAGCCTACTCTTTGTTGGCACTTAATCCAGGGGATCAACCCTTTCCACTTTGGAAGAGAATATCGAAATCTAACCTTTGGCCGAATGTTTCTTCTTTTCTTTGGCTGCTCTCTCATAGGCACATCCTCACTTGGGACAATCTCTTGAAAAGGGGATTCCAAGGGTCCTCACTCTATGTGTTATGCAATAGTTACTCAGAAACTATAGATAATCTCCTTGACTCATGTAGACTAGCTAATGAGATTTGGGACTTAGTGGAATATAACTACAGAAGATCCAACAGAGTTAGAGGAAATATCATTGGCGTTATGCAACAATGGAGTGAGAATCCTTTCCAAGTGTGCTTCTCAACCGACTGTGGGATCTCACCCCAGGGTTTATAGTATGGGATATATGGAAGGAAAAAAATATTTGTATATTTGAAGATAAGTGAATATCCACTGAATATATCTAGCATATTATCACCAGCGATCTTCAAGAAACTCTATTCTCTAGTGAATGGAACAATCATACTATCCAACTACCTCTATGGAACGACAAATTTTAGCCAACAGGAATCTCAAACAGATGTCTCTTCCCTTTGTTCCTAAGGGGATTAGAATGAAAATAGACATCCCTGATAGTTGGGACCCTCCTCTGGAGGGAGTATTCAAACTCAATTTCGATGGTGCATCTAAAGGAAATCCAGGAAACACGAGATTCAGAGGAGTTATCAGAAACTATGCTGGAGACATCCTATGGGTCTACTTCAGATATATTGGGCATGACAACAATAATGTTGCAGAACTTGAGGGATTGTTGGAAGGTGTTTTTATGGCAAGTAAAAATAATTTTCTTTAGTTAATTGTTGAAGGATACTCTCAAGTAATTATCTCCTTAACTACTAAAATTCATCATGGCTCCCAGATCTCAAAGCTTCCCCCAGTTGGAGACTGGAACATGGCCTCCAACACTTGGTGAGATTCCTAAATAAGAGCAGGTATATTACTTTCCATCATGTTAGAAGGAAGGATAATTCTCTAGTCGACTACTTGGCCAACGAGGGGGTCACCTGAAACCGACCTATTCTTGAAGGAGAGCTTGATGATACAACATCGACAACTCTCTCTCACAAATGCAGAGGGATCGCAATCCTAGATATCTCTCACATGGATGTGGGTGTCCACTTGTTAACACAACAACAAGACAATCCTTGCCTTGGGAGCTTGAGACATGGCACTTCGCATGCTGCACATTTAAGGCTTGACCACGAGAGGGTAAGTTCTTTTTTTTGGAAGAGCTCAAAGTCCCCTCAGATGATGGAGGGATGATGATGTAGTACCATCAACATTAAGATTGGATCACTGGAATGTGTGGTCATCAGGATTCTCCACTGGGACATGTTAGGAAGGCGGGATGAGGATTTTGGCCTGCTTATTTCATGGCTCTTGGTCTTGGTTTGCTTGGTATGTTCTATACTATTTCCTATAAGAGTTTTTAACATGCGCTTTTCTTCATCGAGGAGCATTGCTTTGCGTTCGTCCCTACAACGGTGTATCTCTTTTCGTCTTCTCCACAGTTCTTTGGGTTGCTCAATGTCTAGGAAGTAGGGCACCCCACATAGAGGAAACATTGGTCGTGGCAGGTCCCAATGCAACCTTGGATCGATGATGAAGGAAGGTTACGATCTTGGAGTCTCAATGTCGGTACGCGTGTTGATAGATGACTAGGAGGCTCGCCTAGTTTAATAGCATCTTGCGTCTGGAAGAGGTGGGGGTAAAATCAATCGCTACTGGTTGATTAAGAATATGATGGAGACACTCATGGAGGATATGATGAGTAATTGGTGGCTTTCCCAAAACATAATGCTTGTGGCCAAGGCTAAACTAACAAAGTTGGATGACCAACCCAATGGACTAGATGCCACTTTCGCTTGGAAGCACCTAGCAAGTGGGAAACGAAGAAATAACACCACTAAGGAAGGGAGAAACAGTATAACTAAAGTACGATTGGTGGAGAAAGGATCAATTCCAGTTCAGGCAGTGTCGATGAGTGCTCCCTTACATGTGCCTTCAACCATAGGGCCTCTTCTCAGCAAGCGGGTGCACGAAAATGAAGAGCCTGTATGCAAATATTCTCCCAACCTAGTCAATTTTTCTAGTTTGAATTTCGATGATGACTTCCAAGATGGTTGCCCCATTTTGGAAGAGGTTCCCACTCAATAGAATGTGGACGAAGACCTCACAGATGGCATCACCACCCATGGGTTCTTCCTGTTATTTCCAACTTTTCTGTTTTCATTTGTTTGTAGTCTTTTGTTTAAAATTTCTCTGAACAATATAAAAGTCGAGTATATGTCTCTGGCTTGGTTTCACTTTAAAGGATGGACTGTCTTTGGTGCAAAACTCATACATTTATGTATTTTTTACTGGCTGGGATGGTGGTTCCACCGTCTTAGACTGCCTTAAAGGCCTACCTGCTATGCAATTTTTGACATCTTCGTTTAATAGAATTTGCATATTTACAACAAAAAAAATATTGCTAGACAATCATGGAAGCCAAATACACAAAAAATGCATTTTTTTTACTCCTACACAATTTTGAAAGCCAAATACACACAAACAAATGTATATATTTCTTGAAAATTGTATGTGTTTTGTGCTGAATAGACACAAGTCCTTGAGATAGAAGACAACACTTTCAAGATCAAAGAAGTTGTTCAAACAATCAATATAGAGGCAATACAAACACAAACTATAGACATGGAATGTAATACACTAAGAATTAATAATTTATTATAAATTCTGCTGAAAAATACTTTTATTATTATTTTTATTACTTTGTGTAAAATAAAACATTTTTATTTAATAAAATATGCTAAAGGGAGACAAAAGTGGATATAGTTGTTAAAGAGTGTTTGTTGACCCACAAGGGGAAAATCCAAGTGGTTGAATCCACTTAGTGAGATCTCAAGATGCAGGAGGCATCATCCCAAAAAATAGGGTCACAACTCCTAGTTGAGTGCTAAAGAGAAGGAAGCTCATAAATGGCCAAGTCCCAGGAAAAATACTATATATTAGTATGTCCATGAGCAACAGGAGGCTAGCATTGGACGGGGATTGAATTTGAAAATGCAAGAAATGGCGCATTGAAGAATTTTTCTCTTGTGGTTCAACGAACAAGCTCAGGGGTTTTGGAGCAAGTAACTTGGTTGCTCTAAGAGTTGGTTGGGAGGAACAACTTATCCACTTTTGTTTTCCAAGCATTGGTGCCAGGTCCATGATCTATGTTTTAAAGTGATTGTAGAATTTTTTTATTCTAGATCTGAAGAGGTTAATGTAGGACCTAGTATGTATCAGTTAGTCTAATTATGCTATGATTAAATGTTTAGTAGCAATTAGGGAATTCTATGATTAAACGCCTATACTTTGATTAAGAATTTTGGTTTTATTTGAAAATCGAATTTTGCCCATAAATGGATATGAATTGTTTATTTCCAATTTGTATCGTTTAATTCCAATTTCTTCCTATACAATCGATTTAGTGATGCATCACTACAACCCTTATTTATACTAATTCCATAGACTGTAATTTTGAAACTGAAAATAGGTAGGATCCCTAATCATGTTAGTATTAGTCTACGTTCATATTTAAACAAAGTAAGAATTATAAAAATATATATGTATATATCCTGCCCTCTAATGTTTAAAATTATCACGATTTTATATATATAGACATGCATATTATCAACATATATAGATTTACTTTAGAATGCATACATAAGAAAGTATTAAGGAAAGGAGCAAATCGGTTACAAACAATCCTTACATAGTAACCCTATTTCAACAATTGCAATATGAGAAATATAAACAGTCTTACACAAATATTTACTTCTATTTCGGATTGAGGATCCATAAATATTTTAAAGAATTATACAGACCACATATCCACAGTAATCAAACCAAGATGAAGTGTATAAGTCAAAACCAGTCTTAGGAATCTAAGTAATCAAGACAATTGGACCAAGGATCCAAAAACATACATCATCTACGATTTAGATCACCTAAATCGTAGATCTACAGTATTAAAACATGATAAAAAAAATTATCTAAGGCTAACAGGCTACAGGCCATCATAGGAAAATCAAAATCAAATCCAAGATTTTTGTTAAAACAATCTTTTCATATTCTTCATAAACGAGCATATATGGATCTAAGATCCTAAACTAGATTAATACTACCCACGAGGTAATTTAAATGTAGATAAAAAACAAATTAAAACTTAACACATTTCCATCCTACACGCTAGTTGTTACAACTGCGAAAATAAAGCTTTAATTTCCCCAAGGATCAATGTTTAAGCCATTATGAATGGTAGCCAAGTCTTGCTCAAAAAAAATTTAAAAAGGCTATCTAATGTACAGACCCTATGGGTCGTTTATTTAAATTAACAAAATAAAGTAAAGATAGGGCCGAAATCCATATCATGGCTACCATTATCTACACAGAGGAAAAGCCTTGGTATAACATTCAAACACATTCATTGTATTCACCAAACGATTACAACAATATAACATTAAAACAAAACCATTGTATTCATGGCCGTAAGACCATCAATGATGGCAACCGTTGTTTTAAAACCAACATAGATCCAAATCCTAGGCTCCATCAAGCAACGAGAGGGATCAAATCTCTCGAGGTGAAAACCTCTTCTTAAGTATTGCACTCAAGGGGCTATCAACTTTGGTGTGTCCTATATATAGCCATTGATTTGATTCAACCCAAAAGACACATCTTTTTATTTAAGGTTGACATATAATATTTTTATTATTAATATTTAATATGATTTATGGCCGACATATAATATTTTTTATTATTTTTTTATTTTGTTAGGAACGAACATTACAACATCTCCACCATACATGGTTTTAAAACCATGTGCAAGGCCCTCCTAAAACCAAGGGTTGTTTAGGAGGCCTTGCACATGGTCTTAAAACCATTTGCAAGGCCCTCCTAAACCATGGGTTGATTAGGAGGCCTTGCACATGGTTTTAAAACCATGTGCAAGCCAACATTTTTTTTGTCGATAATTCAATTTTATTTTATTTTATTTTGTTAGGTGGGAACATTACAACATCTCCCCCATATTGTGTTGTTCTTCTCACCGACATTTTTTTAGCCGATAATTAAATTTTTTATTTTTTTATTATTTTGTAGATAAGAACATTACAACATCTCCCCCATATTATGTTCTTTTTGTGGCCGACATTTATTTTGGCGGATAATTAATTTTTTTTTTTATATTATTTTGTTAGTAACAAACGGTACAACATCTCTCCCATACTCGGCATTTTATTTCTAGCCGACATAATATCGACAAATGTTACAAGATCTCCCTCATATGGGATGTAGAGCACCTCTCAACGCAATAAACCTTATGCAAAGTTAACATAAATCGAAAGTGAGTGTTAGAATCACACAACCAAAGGCTAGGCATCGTTTATTAATAATAAAAAATGTATATTATGAAGTAGTTGTAAGACCATTGTTGATGGATTCGACGCTATTTGAAATAGAAACTTTTAAACAGTAATGGGAATAAGACCATTCAAATGGAATCCAAACCCTGTCAAATTTATATTTAAAAACATTACAAAACTTCGAATTTATAATGTGGTAGCAATGGCTGCAAAGTCGGTGCAAGGTAAACCCAACAAGCACATTAAACCATGGTCCAAACCCTAGCTTCCATATGAACAGATGGACGATGGAAATGTAGCCACGTATCGCGTGAGAGACTTGGTTGTGCTGTCAACTCGCAGCCAAGTCACACGTTTAATGCCAAAGTCAACCAAGGACAAAGCATAGTAACTCTTGACCATGTAATCATTAAACAAAAATCATTACAATAAAAGCATTGTATTATAACTGAATGCCAAAGAACCTTTGCATCATATGAACCATGGCATGCAATTCCTAGTGTTTTATTATGCCGAGAACCTTTAATACATTGCATCCATGGCATAAAAGCATATGCAAAACCATATAATATTGCAATCAAGGTTTAAACCAAAATTCCAAGAGATATAACTAATCATGGGTCGTATGGTATAGCATATCATAATCATAAACCATATAGTTCTTATGCCAAAAACATTATTTTTTAAACCTTCACAACTGTATTAATATAACAAAAGGTCACCATATGGTGTACCATATTTCTCACAAATCCTAAGCACCTTACGCTTAAAGAGGGGGCCACCACACACCATAGCTTAGACTATGCCAAGGCCCGAGGCCTTTTTTTTTAATTATCACTTAACCAACGTAATACATAAGGGTTGGGGTCAAGACTATGGATAGTCTCCCCATGCCTTAGGCTAGTTTAATCTCTCATAAAAAGTAAACAATAAAGAACATGTAAAACGAAAAACATCACCTGCGTGGACATGGTTGGAGGTTTTGGAAGGAGCTAGCCACTGTCCCAATCAACAGAACCTGTCATAAACAAATAGGATAAAAATATTTAAAACTTATAGAAGTAAATCATGAAAAATCTGTTGAGTATGGAAATAATGCAAGTAAAATTTTTAATTTTTTTTACGATTTGTAGGTGTGTTACATAATGGTATCAGAGCACGGTTACAACACTAGGCCTGAATTGACTCAACACTTACACTGATAAAGAAAGGCAGATATATGGTGGCAGGATATAAAGAAGGTCAAGGGAACAAAAGAAATATATGTAACTTGGAAAACATTTAAAAATCTTTTTAAAATAAAATACTTATCAGAACAATACTACGAAGAGAAGGCCAAAGAATTATATGAGTTGATTCTAGGAGCCATGACCATAAACGAACTCTACAATAGGTTTCTGAGCCTACTTCATTACGTACCTTACATAATTGATGAAAAACCTAAAATAAAACGTTTTCTCAGTTGTTTTCCTATCATGTTCAAAGAACGGATTGAGTATGATAATCCAAAGATGCTAGAGGAAGTGATGAGAAAGGCAAACTTCTGTTACGACCAAAACAAAAATAAAAGGGAAAATGTACCAACTTGGAAGAATAAAAGGAAAAATAATTTTGATCCAAGAAAGAAACAAAATAAATTCCACAAAAACACAGGGAATAACTATAGGGGGTATCAGGGTAGTAACTACAAAAGTTTTAAATCGCATAATTATGCAGTAAAAGAACAACATATTGTTTTTAACAAGAACCCGGTATAAAAAGAACACTTAGAATGTTGGGAGTGTAGTGGGATGCATTACTTTAAAGACTTCCCAATAAGAAAAAAGATTTTTAATGTTCACTCCATCCAAGAAGAAGTTACAGTCGGAGACATGGCAAGGAGCATGCCCAGAATTTGCGTTGCATTGGAGAATCGGCAAGCAGTTCATCAAACTTCCATGGTTGAAATCGAAGGTATGATAAACAATCAACATATTTTCATTTTAATTGATCTAGGTGCAATTCTGAGTTAAATATCACCTAGAATCAATAAAGTAAACATCAACATCGACAAAAAAATTGGCGAGGGTCCCGAAAACAATTTTTTGGCAACATCGACAAAAAAACAGCAAAAATCGACAAACCACAACAAACATTAAAAAATACAAAATATATTCTTTTTTTTTCAAAATTTTAGACATATAAAGCAAAAAAAACATTAGATAAACACATTGGAACATAAAAATGGAGAAAGCACCGATATATATCATGTATTCATGCAAAATATTAAATGATACATGAAAGTCGATAATGATACTGGATTCTAAAACTTCATAGTTGTTCAATCAAGGACTCAAAAGTGGATAACCAATACAAAATGACATCACATATATAAATGTATCTAAGGAAAACTAGCAGCTAGCTATTTAATATCAATGCCCTCTCCCCCTTTTACGGGAAAAGTTTATGGCTTATTTGTCGGGCCTGCCCTTAGCACTAGTAGAAGAAGGTCCTGGCCCTACACCTTGATCCAATATCTGATGGTGAGTGATGCATGGAGGGATAGATGTATCAATGGGTATATAAGGCAGTGGTGATGCTAGCACATCACCCTCCATGGTATCTTTGTACCACTCCTCCAGCAAGAAAATGAAAGTAAAATGAAAAAAAAAAACGCCCATTTACCTCTTTATGTCGGAGATCCCATAGACTGGGCGCTTTTTTCCATTGTGGCAGAAAAAATCGGGAAAAAGCGTGCTTTTTTGGAAAAAATCGCGATTTACTCAAATTTTAAAAAATCATGAATTTTACTCGCCGAAAAATCAGCTTGAGGAAAAAATCGCAAAAATCACGATTTTTTCGCGATTTTTTGGAGATGTTTACGACATTGCCTAGAATAGTTGATTTATGTATATTAGTACCAGAAAAATTTTGATAAGTCGTGGCTGGTACAATTATCCACCAGTACTAAGCGTAAAGTCACTAGTCTTGTTAAGAATTGTAAATTTTTTGATGAATGATTTCATTACGTATGTTGATTTAAATATTCTGCCTTTAGGTTCCTATGATCTGTTAATAGGAATGGATTGGCTAGAAAAACACAAAGTAATGTTAAATCGTTTCGACAAAGCCTTTACATGTACAAACAATAATGGAAACACTGTAAAAGTAAAAGGGATTCCTAGGAAGGTTACAATCAAAGAAATATCTTCGTTACTTGAATGAAAAGATCAGTAAGAAAAGGATGTAAAGCGTTTTTGTCTATATAATGAATGATAATGAAAATGACAATAAACTTAAACTAGAAGACATACCAGTATTGAAGGAGTTTGAAGACATCTTTCTAGAAGAAGTCTCTGGACTTCCTCTGAAAAAAAACATTGACTTCATGATCGATCTGATACCCAAAGCGGTACCGACATCGAAATATCATTATCGAATGAACATAATAGAACTTATAGAGCTCAAATCTCAACTACAAGAATTGATTGATAAAAAGCATATCCGACCTAGTGTCTCTCCTTAGGGAGCACCGGTCTTATTTGTGAAAAATAAAGACGAAACTTTAAGGTTATGCATAGACTACTGACAGTTAAATAGATGACCATTAAGAGCTGATACCTGCTACCTCGGATAGATGATATATTCGATCAATTCTGAGGAGCAACTATCTTTTCAAAGATAGACTTAAGGCCTAGTTATCATCAAGTACAAATAAAAGATGATGATATCTTTAAAACAACATCTAGGACCCACTATGGTCACTACCAGTTTGTTGTAATGCCTTTTGGGTTGACAAATGCACCTGTTGCATTCATGTGTTTAATGAACAACATCTTAAGTTAATACCTGGATAATTTTGTGGTTGTCTTCATCGACAACATACTAATCTACTCTAAGAATGAACAAGAACATAAAGAACATTTAAAGATAATTCTGAAAGCATTAAGAGAACAATAGCTATACGCAAACTTCAGTAAATATGATTTCTTTAAAGATAGGATTCAATACCTCAGACACATAGTGTCCAAGGATGGAATCTCTGTCAACCTCGACAAAATCAAGGCCATCATTTAATGGTTGGTTCCTAAAACTGTAACTGACATCATATCATTTATGGGGATTACCAGATACTACCAGAAGGTCATCAAAGGATTTTCTAAGATTGTTTTCCCCATAACGTCATTACAGAAGAAAGGTAAAAAGTTTGAATGGACTAAAAAATGCATGGAAATATTTAATAAACTAAAACATCTACTAACTACTGCCCCGATCCTAAAGATTGTTGATCCGTTCAAATACTTTGTCATATGTACTGACGCTAGCAAGGAAGGGTTTGGCAGAGTTTTAATACAAGAAAACTATGTTGTGACATATGAATCTAGGAAATTAAAAGAACATGAAAAGAATTATGCTACTCATGATTTAGAACTTGCTGCCATAATTCACACCTTAAAATTTTGACGACATTACCTAATTGGAAGGAAATTCCCGCTTATGTCAGATAGCATAAGTCTTAAATATTTATTTGATCAGCAAAATTTAAATGCGAGATAGGTAAGATGGTTGTCCTTCTTAAGCGAATATGATTTTGAAATCAAACACTTAAAAGGAAAAGAAAACAAAGTGGCAGTCGCTCTAAGTCATGCAAATTCACTATTTGCAAGCGGAAGCTATGAATTCGATCTGGGAAATCAAATCTTAAGCGCTGAAAATTCTGATAGGGAATATCATATTTTAAAAGAAAAGACTGCTAAAAATGAACAAAATCAAGTAAAAACATATTTCAGCCTAAATAAACAAGGATTATTGCTACATAAAAACGGAGTGTACATAACAAACATAACATAAATTAAACTTACAGTTATGAATGAGCTACATAAACAATCGTATTCAGGGCATCCTAGATACCAGAAAATGATCACTATGATCAGAAAAGATTTATTTTAGCCAAACATGAAGAAATAAGTGGCATAATACTTAGTTCGTTGTCTAGAATGTCAGCAAGTTAAGGCAGAACATCAACTTCCAGTAGGATTGTTGCAGCCACTACCCATTCCGGAATGGAAGTGGGAAACAATTAGTAAAGTTTATAACAGGCCTACCGAAAAATTTTCGACAGCATGATTCAATCATGGTCGTAGTCAATAAATTAAGTAAGGTTGCTCATTTTATTCCTATTAAATCTACCTATAAAGTTGTTAACATTGCAGATATTTTCATGAAAGAAATACTTAGATTACATGGTGTACCAAAGGTAATAGTCTCAGATAGAGACGCAAAATTTACAGGTAACTTCTGGAAAGATTTGCTTAAAGGTTTAGGAACACAGTTAAATTTCAGTACTGCATACCATCCACAAATGGATGGGCAGACTGAAAGAGTGAACCAAGTCCTAGAGGACATGCTAAGGATGTATGTCATGGGAAAACAGGGTAAGTGGAAACACTACTTACACTTGGTAGAATTTTCTCATAATAGTAATTTTCAAGTTTCTACAGGTATGAGTCCTTTTGAAATGTTATATGGGCGCAAGTGTAACACTCCAATTTCATGGAGCAGTCAAGTTGGTAGGCTAATGTTAGGACATGATTTATTAAAATATATGGAGCTAAGCATGAAACAAGTACAACAAAACTTGAAGGCTTCCCAAGACTCTGAAAAGTTATGTTGATTTAAAAATAACTCCTAGAGAGTTCCAGGTGGGTGAACATGTGTATATAAAGGTAAAGCCCAAGAAAAGTTCCTTGAGATTGGGAAAGTATTCAAAGTTGGAACCCAAGTATTGCGGGCCATTTGAAGTGCATAATGTGTTTCATGTTTCTATTTTAAAAGGATATGTTCATGATATTTCTCATGTGATTGATTGGAATGTGATCCAGGTGGAACCCGAGGGAGAGTTCCATGTGGGACCAGAGCGCATTCTCGTCAGGAGAGAACTTTCACTTTGGAACCATACCATCGGACAAGCCAAGGTGCAATGGAAGCACCTTAGTCTGGAAGAAGCTACTTGGGAACTGGAAAGTAATATGTGGGAGACATATCCAGTCGTATTCTAAGATGATGAAATGGAAGAATAAAGCAGAAAACTTATAACACTGAGGACGATGTTATCCTTTAAGGGGAGGTGTATGTAATACACCAATAATTAATAATTTATTATAAATTTTGCTAAAAAATACTTTAAATATTATTTTTATTATTTTTGGCAAAAAGTAAAAAATAAAACATTGTGTAATAAACATTTTTATTTAATAAAATATACTGAAGGGGGACAAAAGTGGATATAGTTGTTAAAGAGTGTTTGCTGACCCACAAGAGAAAAAGACAAGTGGTTGAATCCACTAAGTGAGAACTCAAGATGTAGGAGGCATCATCCCCAAAAATCAGGTCACAACTCCTAGTTGAGGTCTAAAGAGCAGGAGGCTCATAAATGATCAAGTCCTAAGAAAAATACTATATATTAGTATGTCCATGCGCAGCAAGAGGCTAGCATTGGAGGGAGATTGAATCTGAGAATGCAAGAGATGGTGCATTGAAGGATTTTTCTCATGTGGTTCAACGAACAGGATCAAGGGTTCTGGAGCAAGTGACTTGGTTGTTCTCAAATTTGGTTGGGAGGAACAACTTCTCCATTTTTGTTTTCCAACATTTGTGCCAGGTTCATGATCTATGTTTTAAAATGATTGTAGAATGTTTTTATTGTAGATCTGGATAGGTTAACGTAAGACCTGATATGTGTCAATTAGTATAATTATGTTACGATTAAATGTTTAGTAGCAATTAGGGAATTCTATGATTAAACGTCTATACTTGGATTAAGAATTCTAGTTTTATTTGAAAATTGAATTTTGCAAATAAATGGATATGAATCGTCTATTTCCACTTTGTGTCGTTTATTTCCAATTTGTATCGTTTATTTCCAATTTCTTCCTATACAATCGATTTAGTAATGCATCGATGCACCGCTTATTTATACTAATTCCATAGACTGTAAATTCAAAACTGAAAATAGGTAGGATCCCTAATCATGTTAGTATTAGTCTGCTTTACTTCATATTTAAATAAAGTAAGAATTATATAAATATATATGTATATATCCTACCCTCTAATCTTTAAAATTATCACGATTTTATGTATATAGACTGGCAGATTATCAACAGATATAGATTTACTTTAAAATACATACATAAGAAAGTATCAAGGAAATGAGCAAATCGGTTACAAACAATCCTTACAGAGTAACCTTATTTTGATGATTACAATATGAGAAATATAAACAGTCTTACACAGATATTTACTTCCATTCTAGATCGAGGATCCGTAAATATTTTAAAGAACTATACATACCACAGATCGACAGTAATCAAACCAAGATGAAGTGTATAAATCAAAACTAGTCTTAGGAATCTAAGTAATCAACACAACCGGATCAAGGATCCAAAAACATACATAATCTACGATTTAGATCACCTAAATCGTAGATCTAAAGTATTAAAACATGAAAGAAAAATTATCTAAGTCCAACAGGCTATAGGCCACCGTAGACAAATCAAAATCAAATCCAAGATTTATGTTAAAACAAACTTTTCAGATTCTACATAAACGACCATATATGGATATAAGATCATAAACTAGAGTAATACTACCCACAAGGTAATGTAAATACAGATAAAAAACAAATTAAAACTTAACACATTTCCAACCTGCACGCTAGTTGTTACAGCTGCAAAAATAAGCTTTAATTTCCCCAAGGATCGACATTTTAGCCATTATGGATGGCAGTCGATCCTTGCTCAAAAAGAAATTAAAAGGGCTATATAATGTAAAGACCCTATGGGTCGTTTATTTAAATCAACAAAACAAAATAAAGATATGGTTGTAAGTCCATATCATGGCCTCCATTATCTACATAGAAACAAAGCCTTGGTATAACATTCAAACACATCCATCATATTCACCAAATGACTACAACAATATAACATTAAAACAAAATCATTGTATTCATGGTCGTAATACCATCAGTAATGGCAACCATTGTTTTAAAATAAACCTTATGCAAAGTTAACATAAATTGAAAGTGATTGTTGGAATCACACAGCTGAAGGCCAGTCATCGTTTATTAATAATAATAAAATGTATATTATGAAGTGGTTGTAAGACCATCGTTGATGGCTTCCATGCTATTTGAAAGAGAAACATTCAAACAATAATGGGAATAAGACCATTCAAATGGCATCCAAACCTTGCCAAATTTATATTTAAAAATGTTACAGAACTTCGAATTTACAATTCCCTAGCAATGGTTGCAAAGTTGATGCAAGGAAAACCCAACAAGGGTTTTACAACACACATGAAATGAATAATGAAGGACTTATCTTAACAAACAATGGTGGATACCCTTTCGAAACTCACGGCTCCTACCCAGTGTGACATGCAACCACATTAGGGTTTGGTTAGTAGTCTGTCTGAAACTTTAAAACAAGAACAAAAATGTTGTTTTAGAATGGATTCGAGCTTACCTGGGTGAATGCAGGCCTGTGAGGAGGTGACCCTGTCGCCTCCCTCTCCAACGCATTTAACTTGTATATCATCGTTACAGACAAAACAATAAACATTTTCTGAATTAAATCAAATGAGGAAAAATGTGGATCAAGACCTTACATTAGTGATTTTGCAAAGAGGGCTAGGGGTCAGCTCCTCTGAAGCACCCTTATCCCTCCTCTACCTGCAACACAAACGAAATAAATCTGTTAGTGTAAATACTAAATATTTACAAGATAAAAAGTGTTAGTTAAGAATCAGTTAAAATCCTTACCTGTTAACAGATAGTTTGAAGAGCGAAGCCATGGCAACAATGGTTGTGGCACCAACTCTGCTTAGCAGTCCACCAAAGGAATCGAGAAGCCCAGTAATCACCTTGGGAAAGATACAAAACAACATGTTGTCGACACCCTCGTAAACCAGGAGGAACGACCCATACATTTTATCCATAGCAAACAGAGTAGAGCTCTTCAGCTCTTGCCGACCATGCAAAAGGCCCAACAACCACACATTTTATTCACAATAATCAAAGCAAATCTCTTCGGCTCTTGCCGGCTACACAAAGATCAAAATAATCTGTACATTTCCACCACAACCATAGCAGAGCTCGGCTTTGACTTCCCACCCAAACCAACAAGCAAAATGAGGCTTCGAATAAGTTTCTAAGCACATCAAACCATGGTCCAAACCCTGGCTTCCATCTGAACAGATGGACGGTGGAAATGTATACATGTATCCGCGTGAGAGACCTGGTTGTGCTGTCAACTCGTAGCCAAGTCACGCATTTAATGCCAAATTCAACCAAGGACAAAGCATAGTAACTCTCGACAGCATAATCATTAAACAGAAATCATTGCAATCAAAACATTGTGTTATAAGCTAATGCCAAAGAACCTTCGTTGCAACCATGGCGTAAAACCATATGCCAAACCACACAATATTGCAATCAAGGTTTAAACCAAAATGCCAAGAGATATAACCAATCATGGGTCGTATGGTATAGCATATCATAATCATAAACCATATAGTTCTTATGCCAAAAACATTATTGTATAAACCTTCACAGCTTTTTTTATATAACAAAAGGTCACCATATGGTGGTACCATATGCCTTACAAACCCTAAGCACCTTACGCTTAAAGAGGAGGTCACCACACACCATAGCTTAGACTATGGCAAGGCCTAAGGCTTTTTTTTTTAATTATCACTTAACCAAAGTAATACGTAAGGGTTGGGGTCAAAACTATGGAAAGTTTCCCCATGCCTTAAGCTAGTTTAAGCCCTCATAAAAAGTAAACAATGAAGAACAGGTAAAACAAAAAACATCGCATGTGTGGACATGGTTGGAGGTTCCGGAGGGAGCTAGCCACTGTCCTAATCAGCAGAACTTGTCATAAAAAAACATGATAAAAATATTAAAAACTTACATAAGTAAATCATGAGAAATCTGTTGAGTATGGAAATAATGCATGTAATTTTTTATTTGTTTTACGATTTTTAGGTGTGTTACATGGAAACACCAAAATAAACAACAAAAAACACCACCACCTTTTATGGCAGAGTGAGCGAGTAGCCATTGACACCACCTTTCATTTAATGAAAGATTTAGCAATGCACATAAACGCCACGATACATAATTTATAGGGCAATCATGGTTGTGGAAAATTGCATCAAGCATTTTCTCGAAAGTAGAAGTCACGCAATTTTCACATGAATAGAAAGTAAATTCATGGCTTTCAAGAGCATGTTTTGTGAAACCAAGAAAACCAACAAAATATTAATGTGCAAATTGCTAGGCTAAGCTATCCATATCATTGACATTCAATAATATAACAATACAACAATTATTAAAACTATGGTTTTAATGTATTTCTGAATTAATTATGGAATTCAAGGATGCTTGACACTGGACAAAATGATGTTGGATTGTGGTGATTGCCAACACTCACATAAATTAAGATTTATGACTAACAAACAAAATCAAAGTTGCATGGTAGTATAAGCTTAGGGGATTGCTATATTAACAACAATATAATATATGTTTGTTTCATATATAAATATATATTATTCTTTCTATTATTTGTTATAAGTATTATAATTTTTTTCAAGCCATAACATTGGTGTTACATGCATTACATTACCCCATACTAGGATGTGAAGAGCGCCTTTTAATGCAAAAAACAACTAGTTTAAACAAAATCAATTAGTTTAAGTTATTTTAAGCCTACATGAACCCATTTTTATCCTTTAAAATAGAATCCCACAAAAGTCACTTTGAACCAATTTTGACCACAAAAGTCACTATAAACCAATTTTGTTCCTCTAAAATAAAATCCCACATGAACCAATTTTTATCCTTTAAAACAGAATCCCACCAAAGTCACTCTAAACCAATTTTGACCACAAAAGTCACTATAAACCAATTTTGTTCCTCTAAAATAAAATCCCACAAAAATCACTAGATTGTGCCCACTAAACATCAAAACAAATATTTGTTGTCTAGTGAATCATATTTTCTCCTTTTTGTAATTGTTTTTAACTTTTAATATTAAATCTTAATTAATGAAAGTAAACAAGAAAAAGTAAATGTCAACATTTACTCGTAAAATTGCACCCATTTTAGGATGTTTGGTGATGGAAATTTAGGTGTTTTCAAAATTCCTTGCATTAAACAAACATTTTTAAGCATTTTAATATATATGCAAAATAAGACCTTGTACCCCTTCATCCCTATAGCCTTTCAGCTAGGAATTGTGGAATTTTAAGATTGAACTTATAAAGAAACATTTTTAGGCATTTTAATATATATGCAAAATAAGACCTTGAGCCCCTTCATCCTATAGCCTTTCAGCTAGGAATTGTGGAATTTTAAGATTGAACTTATAAGGAGAATAGGTTGTTCTATGGTGTCAAACCTATAATTTGTTTGATGGTTCTTACCAATTGAACCCTATAAACCGTCCATGCAAAACTAATTGAAAACTGTAGATCACCAAACTAAATCCTAACAATTATTGAATCAATCAACATGAAGAAGAAAAAAAGCTTCATATGCCTAGACTCAACCAAATAAGTCTAATGAACTAGACTTTAAATGAGCTATGTACTAATTTGATTACAATAAGATAATCTTTAGACTCGTGAAGCTTTTTAAAAGGACCATTTAAAACCTTGACATGTATGTACTTGTCTCATCTTTAAACTTTAATCAGCAACTCTGCATATCTTATAATGAGCTATGTACTAATTTGATTACAATATGATAATCTTTAGACTCATGAAATCTTTTAAAAAGGTCATTTAAAACAGTGGCATTTATGTATGCCTCGTATCTTTAACTTTAATCAACAACTATATACATTTTATATTTAATGTTTTGGATTCATTTATTTCATAAACATACATTTTTTTTTAAATTGAAGTATTTTATGTATTTTTCTAGTTTTTTGACCAGTTTAAGTTGGATTAAATTCTCACTGCTTGGATTTATAAATTGTGTCATCATTTCATCACTAATGCATTTTAGTGAGAACATTTCTTATTTTTTGCATCATCTTCAACAATATTGTTCTCTTTCTTGCTGTGTCACAACATCCTCTTCATCTTCAGAGACATTCTTCTCTTTCCCACTACTTTGCGCTTAGATATTGAGTCAAGTGCTCAAACATTGACTAAAAATCTTCCTGCTACTTTGCACCCAGGTATTAAGATAAATACTAAAATATGTTAAACTAAATTTTTTTCAGGGCATTTCGATTCAAAAAATCCAAGAAGTAAGCCAAAATGTTTAAAAGTAAAAAGTCTTCAGTTTGATTTCTTTTATAAACCAAAATATTTAAAAGTAAAAAATCTTCGCTTCGATTTCTTTTATTTTAAACAAAATACATCTTAAACATTAATCGATTCTATTGAAATACAAATTGTTCAATAATTTAATTAAATAACATTTTTCACTTTAATTTATTTTATTTATAACAATAATACAACTTTAAAACTTTAATTGACACAACTGAACTGCATGTAATTCAATAACTGTTTTTTTTTCACAACCACTCTTTTTATAACGAAAAGAACTCCATTTTGTTTTTTTTCACAACCACTCTTTTTATAACAAAAAGAACTCCATTTTATCCTTCTGAATGAGACAAAACTTCTCTAAATGTGTTTTTTCGCCACAGCTTCATTTCTCCCATTGGATGAGCTGAAGCTTCTATAGATATGACCCCAAGTTATTAGAAGCCAAGGTTTATTCTTGAATAAGAAGAAGTTGATACAATTCATTTTTTCTCAACACACTTTGATAATGCAAGGTTTACTCAAATGACACAAAAGTGTAGTTATTAAGGTATGCTGAATCTACCAATTTATTGATAATGCAAGGTTTTACTCAAATGGCACAAATGTATTTATTATGGCACAAGTGTATTTATTAAAGTATGCTGAATCTACCAATTTATTGATAATGCAAGGTTTACTCAAATAACACAAGTGTAACTATTAAGGTATGCTGAATCTACCAATTTATTGATAATGCAAAGGTTTACTCAAATCACACAAGTGTATTTATTAAGGTATGCTAGATCTACCAATTAAGGGAGCCAGTGTCGTATTCTCCAAGCGGGGGGACATCTTTAGGCATAATCAAACAACAAAAGTATTGTAACACTATCGGCCTACAGAGATACCATATAACAGGGCTCCTTAAATGGTGATCCAATCACATGTATCAATGATTTAAAGTTTAAACCAATTTGAAAAGAAATGAAACCGCATGCTTGCTTTATTACAAACGACTCGTATAAATATCTTTGAAACTTTTACGACTACAAAATTATGGTGTAAAATTGACAGTCGAAACACTTTCAGCTCCTATCTTACCTTGGCAAGCCCTGAATATATGAGAGGATTTATAAAGTTGGAAAAAGGAGTAAAGGATGCCTATTTTGCTACCAAGTTTGTCATAAAATTGAAATTCAAAACACTTTCAACTGGTAATCTTGAGCTTGGCAAGAATTCTGAATGTCTGAGAGGATTTATTAAGTTGGAAAACAAGTAAAGGTGCATATTTTGCCACCATTAAAATAATAGAACAAATGAGCAGTCAAACCAGAGGCTCGAATTCAGCTATAGTGGACAACAGAGGCATGTGGTGTATCTTTACGTCTATAGACGTTTTTATTTGAGATTTTGGGTGGACCACTACCTATGCTTTTTCATCTATGGATGAGGATGAGACAAGTGTAATGTCGAGATTGATCATATGGCAGTAGTTCAGAATTCAAAATAAACAATTATAAAAAAAAATGAATATAAAAAATAACTGACAGCAATGCATGGATAACTCATAGTTGATGAATAGATAACCAACAATTCATGGCAGATAACTAGAAGAATGTAAGATAAAAAGAAAAAGAATATAAAAAATAATTGACAGTTGATAAATGGACACTAAATGGATAAAAGGAAGAATGTTGGCGATAAAATGTAGCTAGGTATGGATAACTCATAGTTGAACCCGTTTAACTAGAAAAATATGAGGAATAAAAAAAATATTTTCAAACTATCTTCCATTCCATAACTATATCTCAATCATTTGATCCCTATCGACGTGATCCAGCCACAAACTATGTGGGTGTGCTAGTTACAGACAACAAAATATGTCCTCATCTCTTGTCCATAAAAGCATCAAATGTAGGCTATACACACCGTGCTTTGAATTCCCCGACTCAAACAATTATCTTTGTTGAATTTACATATTTTTTCAGCAATTTGGACATCAACATGGTGGAATAAGAACACAATACATAATAGTATAATACTCATGGTCTTGAATGACTTTCACACCATGTAGAAGCATAATTCCACAAGGCTTGATAAGCAATAAGAAACAATATTTCTAAACAGTAAGACAGGCCACTATAAGATTCAGACACAAGTTAACGAGACTGATGGTGCCAATGCACAATTATTTTGCTAAATCAGAAATTACACAACTTTGGGGATGTACAGTACTGCAAATCTGAAAATATTTACATAAAACTAAGTTTAAGAGAACAATTCTCCTAGTTAAGCAAATAACTAACTTTCAAAATTCTTCTCTGTCATCTCTATCACTGTCTTTAGGATCTGAGAGTTGTCATCAGTAATATTTCCTTGTGTCCAGCGTTTTAACATCTCCAAGGCTGCTTTTGGCTGATCCATTGGGACCATGTGACCAGCATCATGAACCTGTCAAGCAAAATAGAAGACTCCATAAGAAAAAATTTATATACTTGTACAAAGAAATCAAAGATGATGATAGAGTGCATTTTACCTTGAGAAAACTGAGTGGCCCATAATTGGTTATTAAACCTGCTTCCTTATCATCTACAAGGAAGGATTTTGTAGGTGCCTTCTTGAAATCCTCACTTCCGGACCAATCCATGGAATTCACCCATCTTGAATTACCTGAAAAACACATTATTTGAACAATTAACTTTTCAATTTTGAAGATTAGACGGACAGGCCTGAAAAACACAACCACAAATAAGTTATAACAGACTAAACCCCTAATCGATATAGTCATTGTCTAGAAAAAAAATTATGCATCATTACCTAACCAGTTGCAAATGAGATCGTATTCTCCTGCATAAACTAACAGCTTGACACCATCCTCCAAGAGTGTTGGAATGCCAACTTCCATATTCCGCATCCAGTCAGTAATCATAGCTTCATAAACCAGAGGACTACAGGAGACAAATTTTCGGCTCCCAACCCCCAGTGCATCCCTAACAGGAGCCTGGTTCAAGTAATTCTCCATATTTGAGAAATCGTAGCAAAGGCCACCATTGCACTCCTTCCGAACATCATAGTACTGCAAAATATAAAACAAAGATGATGAAAATAAAATTTTAAGATATATAAAACGAAGATGACAGAAACTACATTTCAAGATACAAAATGCACATCGTGTCTACCTGCCCAGTATTTAGAAATTAGAAGTTAAGAAATAATGTCTTACATTGATATTCCCAGCTATTGTCATAATAGAATTGAAAATTGAGGTGCACACCAAGTATGATGCAAAGCAACTGACAGTCCCTTTGGTACCTGGCAAGATATCACACCAGCTACAATCAGAACCAACACTAAAAACCTACAATGAAAGATCCAGCATGAGAGCACCCATAACAAGTCCCTCAAAACACTTCAGAAATGGTAACTAAGGATCATAAAAAAAAAATCATTAAGTCATCAAGCTTATCAGAGTAGCAAGATTTCAATAGGAATACTATACAAACATCATCCAGGATGGAAAAAATACATAGAAAAAAGTCCAGTAAAGCTCCAATATACATTTTGTACCAAATTTTAGAGGAATTTCAGCCTCAGGAATGCCCACTAAATCAGAAATAATCATTTGTTTGATGACTTAGTTTATATTTGTAGGTATCTTTAGGATTTTTAATATTTTAGAGGTTTTTGGGCTGTTTGATGACTTAGTTTATATTTGTAGGTGTCTTTAGGATTTTTAATATTTTGGAGGTTTTTGGGCTGTTTTTTGTTTGAGTTTATGGGTCAATGGGTATCAAATACATGAGGTATATTGTCGAAGACAACCAAAAGTAAGTTGACCATACTCCTGAATGTTGGTAAAAATGCACAATAAACAAGAATGAACTAACTAGAAAAGGGAAAAGATTCAGCTTTGCCCAATAATTTCATTGCAACATTTACAAGAAACTGGGTCCAGCTGAGCCTTACTACTGTTATGGAAAACGCTTGCACAGAGAAACTTACAAAATTCATTGAATATTTTAAAAACTACATCAGCAAACATAGTTTTCCACCAAGGATAAATGCTAAAAGCCCTCAACACAAGTTTTACGGGCTGTTCACAAGCTGCATTGATCCAACTGTGATTGTCTTCCCAATCAGAAAAACAAAATGCGAATATCCACTCTGGAATATTTCCAACGCAACTAAATGATAAACCTAGCTTTCCACTAAGAGTATGCATTAGAGGGTTAAGTTTTAACTTACCACAAAGTTTTATGGACAGTTCACAAGCTGGATAGATTTTGTTGATCCGATTGTAATCATCTTCCCCAATCAGACCCATCTCCAACGCATAATCCGTGTATGCTTTATACTGGATTGCTGGATTAGTAAGTCCATTACCAATGGCAAATCCCTACAAGAAATTTGAAATAGGGTGAGATGAAAAATGAGCTTCTAAAAGCTTCCCAATAGCATCTAACTCCTTTCTAAAAGTTAATGTAAGTGAATATTCTAGTAATTATTAAAAATAGAATGGATGCCCATATCCATCAGTTACAGGCTTATAGTCAGTCTCTTTAACCTCCATATAGAGAAGCACAAAGGTGAAAAGCCAGAAAACACGAGAAGCCAGAACACACTATCTACACCTTTAAATTTATTGGAAGACCCTCATTGTCTTTGTTTCCTTGGTGGACCCTGCTTGTAACTGATGGAATGTAGTGTCCAGCATATGACTCTCCAGTGATAAAGAAGTCATTCTTTGCATACTCTGGGTGTTCTTTGAAAAATGCCTAGCAGATATTAGCAAAATTTATTAGACTTGGAAGTCAGCCTTCATTGAAAAGCAATAATATACATATCAACTACAAATTTGTTTTGACGATGTACACAGGCCACCCACAATGGTTAAACTGCTAATCAGATAAAAATAAAAATAAAACAATTTACTGTCTCTACACTAAGCACGTATCAAATACATCACTTGTGTGGAAGAAATGAAACATACCTGTAGAAAGTCATACATATCATTACTAACACCCTTCTCGTCATGTCGGAGGTCACGTAAATCAGTGCTGTAACTAAAACCGGTTCCAGTAGGTTGATCCACAAAAATGAGATTTGATGCCTGCCAAGTCACCAACATATTTTATTCAAGATCTTGACAATGCAAAATGATCCTTTGAAGTTAGAGGCAAGAATGCAAATATTCAGAAACATTAAAACCATCAATTTACACAAAATAACATATAAACAAAAAAACACTTTAGACTAGTAGCTGAATCACTACATGCATTATCAGGAGTGATAATAGGACAAAATCTCCAGAGATTATAACAATTCAACTAAATGCAAATCTATGATGCAGATTCACAAAACCTTCTATTACAAAGATGGAGTGTGAATCACAATATGTCATTCCCAAGCCAGTTTCATTTGACAGCCAATCACAATATTATCTCATTTTGCAGGACCAAACACGTCAACCTTAACCTCACTCCATTAGGCGTATTAAAGGATGAGAGACATGTCTTATGCTCTCCTTGATAAATAAAAGTCGCAGTGCTCGGTTACAGAACTTTTGCATTCAAAATTTCAAACAAATTTAGACATTGATTTTCCGGTCATATTTCTGTGCCTAAATTTTCCCTAGGTATATATTATTAATTTATCATGGGTGGCATTGTTTTTAACTTTTTTTGCATCAAATATTCATCTCTAATATGCATTTTTCCTTTGAAACTCACCACAATGACATGCATTACAGGAATCTTACAGTAAGCATCACAAAATTTGACCCAAGACCTGAGTCAAAAGTGCCTCTCTTTGGAACTATGACACGTTCAACCCAAGACCTGACTCAAAAGTGCCTCTCTTTGGAACTATGATACGTTCTGCGGCTGCCAGTTTCTTATGATAAGGGAATTCATTAGGAACCACGAGATAGTTGTTGTGCACAATATCTGCATGCGTAGGGAGGAGAATTTCCCGTGCATAATTGTAGTATAGAGACTAATACTATTCAGCAGAATTTGTCAGCCTTCAGAATAAAATATGAATTTATCTTACAAAGTTACAAACATAATAGCATAATAGTATAATACCTATAGAACATGGTTAGACTCTACAGTAACCAAACTTCTCAGAGGTCAAACACTGCAATTTCATGTGCAAAATTTCAAATTGAATAGAATAGTGAATCATGCTCATAACAGTCCAGTTTCAAGAGTGCAAAAACCAAAACATGAATCACAGAATTCATATGGAGACATTGAAAGCCATGACTAATTCACTCACTGGTAACTGCTTGGGTAAATTGCAAGTAAATACTAAATACTACCATAAAATAAGTTCTATTGTGTTCCAAATTGCAGTTTTTGTTGATTTTCTGAGCATCATCGAGAGCCCTTCTCTTCGGAGAATGGGACCATGTTTAAGACTCAACCCAGTGTTGAGTGACCATTCTGTTGAATGGTAGATATCTGGTCTGGGACCATGATATAAACCCAGATTTGCCCTGGGTAGACTCAACCTTGTGTTGAGTAGACATCTGGTCCGGGACCACGATGTAGCCCAGTCTGGGACTGGTAGACTCAGCTTAGTTCTGAGTAGTCATTCTCTGGGAGAATGAAGACACTGTAAGCCCTAGACTGGGTCTGGGCATGTGTGTGGCACTTTGACCCTTGATCTATGGGCTTGGTGTGCTTCTCCAAGGATTAGCTACCCTTGGTTAAATTACCCTAGTACCAAATCTAGGTGTCACACAGTGTGCGAGATAAAAGCATTAATAACTCTCTTGGTTTATGATGATGTACTTTTGAAATTAAAAAGTACCGCAGGTGCACTTGGTAAAAGGCCAAAGTCAAAAGTCAAAGAAAAAAAATAAAAGTACCTTTTTGGTAAAAGTGAAAGTGAAATTAGGAAAAGAATAAAAATATTATTATTTTTATCTTTCTTAATCTTGTCCACCTAAAAGGACCACAGGTGGAAAACAAAATTAAAGGAGGACTTCTTATAAAAGTCAAAGGAAAAAATAAAAGTACCTTTTTGGTGAAAGTGAAAGTGAAAGTGAAATTAAGAAAAGAATAAAAATATTATTATTTTTATTTTTCCTAATTAAATGACTTCTTATAAAAGTCAAAGGAAAAAATAAAAGTACCTTTTTTGGTAAAAGTGAAAGTGAAATTAGGAAAAGAATAAAAATATTATTATTTTTATTTTTCCTAATCTTGTCCACTTACATGTGAACAAAGGCTGTAAAAGAAGATCAAGCCTTCTCATTTTTTACACACACTTTTGCTCTCACAGGTGAAGAAGACTATCTTATGTTCAAACCCTCAGCTAGGGTTTTATCAGCAAAGTCCATCTTCACGATTTTTGCACAACTATCTTCAGCATTCCATTTTTTGGGCAGTTTTCGGCAGTCTGATATTTTCAAGCGGTTTTCAGCAGTCTGATATTTTCGGGCAGTTTTCAGCAGGCTGATATTTTTGGGCAGAGTTCAGACAGTCTGATATTTTCGGGCAATTTTCAGCAGTCTGATATTTTTAGGCAGTTTTCAGCAGTCTGATATTTTCAGGCAGGAGAGAGAAAATCTCAGTTTTTCTGAGAAAGCCCTAAATTGGAAATTTTCTGTAATTCTGGAAATTGTGGGTAAAATTATCAGTCTGATTTTTACTGATGAATTTTACAGTTACTGTAGTCAAAATCCAGATCTGGATTTGAGGAACTTTTTGAAGAATTTCTTAAGCCATCTCATTTACGAGATGAGCTATTAATGCTTTTGGGGTTTTTGTCCTTCGAAGGTTTCCCCAGTGAAAAATATTGTGTCCATGTGTGCTGATGTTATGAATGTGTTTTTACTGCACTGCTGATCTATTTATGCTTATCTGCAAATTTTTAAAGTTTATGCTAATGCTGAAAATTCAACAGTTTCACTGTCAAACCAATGTCTGAGTCCATTCACAATCATGATAGCAATGGTAGCAAAGACCAGTGGGTTGGGCCAAGAAAAGTGTTTTCCAATTTTTCTCATTTTCCATTAACATGATTATTTTTTTTACCATAGATTCCACATATTGTATATGTTAAATCAAAACTAAACAGTCACTTGAGTTGTGGTTTCCTCTGCTAAGACTAAATGTTGAAGCCTCAAATCTTAATTGGAATTCTATGACAAGTTTTAAATTTTCCAATATCACTATGATATATATTACTAACCAATACCATAGATACTGTTTTAGTTTTGAACAGGAGGTTGATTTACATTCACATCATCTTAAATGGAGAGATAAATATATCATGATTACCTTAGCGCAGATATAACATGGTACCCTTTAGGTTGTAAACAAAAAATTAAACAATGCAGAAATAATATATAAGTTTTTAACCACTAATCAAAAGTTAAAACATTATTTTGAGACTAATTTCAAATACATAAAATAACTGTCTACTCATTAACTGGATCCAATAAAATACTCACAACTGGATCCAATCTTAAATCCAGGAATAGCTCGCTAAGGGTTAAAAACAGTATCAATCTTGTGCACAAGAAACCATGACAACCAGATAAAATACTCACAACTGGATCCAATCTTAAATTCAGGAATAGCTCGCTAAGGGTTAAAAACAGTATCAATCTTGTGCACAAAAACGTTTAAAATTTGTAATACTATCTCTAACATCAAATAAAAAACTGAAACTAACACAAAAGACAGAATACCTTGTCCCATCCATACTCATTCCAGGCCAGAGTTAAATTGTCTGTAATCGTGAAAGGTCCATTCTCGTAAAACACAGCCAATTCACTGCTACAACCAGGGCCTCCAGTCATCCAAAGCACAACAGGGTCATCTGCTTTGCTTCCCCGTGACTCAAAGAAAAAGTAGAACATTCTAGACATAAAAATTAATTGTCAGCACAACCATTTGTCGCCAAACTGTTGCTAGTTCACTAAATTAATACCTTCTGTGTTCAGGAAATAAAAGCATATATATATATATATATATATATATATATATATATATATATACTTGGAGTCAGTTAATAGTAAAATTTAAATACTTCCCACCCTCGAGATCTCTCTCACCCACCTAATGCAATGCATTTTATGTTTTTCCCACTGCAGAGAATGTTCTTCACTTTTTCTACTGTACTGACTCGATTATACTATATAGAGGATTGAAATTATTCTTTAAATGCACTCTACATGATGGTGTCCTTTGTAGCATTGTTATTACTAAATCAAAGGTACTGAGGCAAGATGCAGTAATGAAAACATGCATCCCTTGTCACTGATACCTTGAAAAGTCCTTGCACCTTGAAAAATTAAAAACTAGTTCTAGTGCCAAAAGTCACAAACTAAGGGGGAAGCTCACATCAGCCATTCAATAAGAAAAGAAGATTTGCAGAGTCAAATAAACAGCCACAACTGAGTAAGAAGCCAGACTATTTAGAAAAGTATTAAGTAGGTCAGCTTATAGTTTTATACTTTATTCATGGTACAAAGCCTCACATGTATCTACCAAATTATGACAGAGGAGTTCAATCAACTTCAACAATCAGCACCACCAACGTCAAGGTACATAGAGAGGTTGATGTGCTTGACTAAATTCCAATCCCTTACCCCCCTACATGATAGAATCCAGTGGAAACATTGCAATCCTCAAATCAAGAAAACTGTAAGTCCGTTAAATTATGAAAGGGATCTAAAATTATACTTTTTACATACGAAGTCCGATGAGGTTGGAACCACTCTCAAACATCCTGAAACAAATAATGGTACCCACCTTCATCAGCTCAGTCGAATGGGACAAGTCCGACTCGGCCTGGATGAGTTTTAAAACACTGGTATCTACTTGCCCAGATAATTTGCAGAACAGAAAGCTATCTCTATGCCACAAAAGTTGACCCCTTAAATCAAACCAAGGAACAAGCTCACGTCAGATTTTCAATAAGAGGGAGATTTGCAAAATCAAATAAACAGCCACAACTCGATAAGAAGCCTCCCTTCAAAAATCCTTTGTTCACCAAGATAGAAAATCTCCTCCCATGAGAAACTTTGGAAATAAGGGTAAAATATCTTTAAAACTATGTTGCAGGGGTACCCGTCCCTAGGGGTTGGGTTCGCGTCCCCGTCCCAGAAACCATCCCCAAGTCCCAGAAACCGGGTCGGGTACTTCATCGACGTCCCCTGAAGTCCCCAAGTATCCGGTACTTCTGGCCCAAAAACAGGAAACTTTGCTTATTTTGGGGACTTTGTCCCACAATTTTGGGGACTTCGGGGACACTCCAGTATGTGAAAATTATATAAAAAATTACCTTTATGAAGAGGGACGTGGTAGGCATGGTTTCCCCTACCCTCTTAAGACCCCACGGGCCTATCCACTTCTCCCAACGAAGAGTTGAGTCTTGACTTTTATTGGATCCTGCGAGAGGAGAGCTTGTTGCGCAAAGGAGATGATACAGGCAGAGGAGAGGCAAGACAAGTTTAGGTTGTCTTACACTTAGAAGTTTTGTGCTTTTAAGTTAATGACATGGCACTATCTAGCTTGGAGGGGCTGGTATCTATTCTCAGACTGTTTCTTCTAGAAGATTGCCTTATTCTTTTATGACTCCGGATCTTGCCATTGGATTTTTATTGGCATAGTTTTTGTTGATTATTGATCCTTTGTGCAAGTTGTTCCAATGTTGTTGCACAGACTGTAATCTTTGTCTTTCATGAATGATAGAAAACCTACCTTGTTGATGTTTGTGCAGACGTTTCTATGCATGTGCATATTTTTAATTTTGAAAAACCAAATGCTCCATCAACTATAGTTATGTTTATACTTAAGGTTCATATTTCCCACTTTATATCAATGATTTATGAACTGTGAAGCAATGTGCATGTTAATTGTACTTGTTAATTATTGAAATTGAATACTAGTGAAAAATAAATTGATTTAATTTTTAATTTTATATATATATATACCCCTGACGTACACAAGTCCCTTGTTTCAAAAAGTGGTGTCCCCGTCCCCGTCCCCGTCCCCAAGTTTCCTGGCAACTTAGCTTTAAAATGACTTATTCGAGGAGACAATTTCCTTAGAAGCAATTATCTTAGACATTATCAAGCGAATAAGAAACAGAAGGAAGAAAAGGGCTATGAGAACCCTTATGTATATATGGTGGAGTTTTGTATAGAGAAGGAATTTATTCAAGGAGACAATTTCCTTAGAAGCAATTCTCTTAGACATTATCAAGCGAATAAGAAACAGAAGGAAGAAAAGGGCTATGAGAACCCTCATGTATATATGGTGGAGTTTTGTATAGAGAAGGAATGCAAGCATTAAGATGGTTATCCTCCTCTTAGAGTCTTATCCCTAACTATATTGAGGTTGCAACCAGATGCTATATACTAAAACTTACGCCATCTTGATGCAAAAGTACATAGACAATTAGCATCATTTTGTGAGAGCAAAGGTTGCTTGAAAAGACGTTGATCTTCGGTTTTACACTTCATAAAGAGTGGCAACAGATATTTTTACTACTGCAAATTTTTGGATTAAGTTTCAGTCCCATGGATAAGATACGATAAGAAAAGATAATTATGTTAACGTTCATGAGTGACCAAAAATGTCAATGGAACTTAAAAGTACAACCAGGAACGAAATGCTATAAGAGAGCAATCCTTAAGCACCATACAGACTCCTGATGATTGCTGCGCAGAAATGGGTGGAACCATGAACGGGCAATCTGCCAATTTCCAGGCAGCAATCTTTATGAGTCTGCATGGTTGATAATGTTTGCCCGGGAGGAGGCATCAAGGCTACTCCTGAAAAATTAAACTAAACTGAATAAAGGTACTTCCCTATATGCATCCTTAAGTAGGACTATTCAATTAATAGTTTGCTTTTACGCACAATTTTGTATAAGAGTATCGACATCAACTCGATGCCAACGTGGACATAAACCTGGAATCAATAAGGACAAGAAGATTGGAAATTAATAAAATAATTATATCTGACTTATTTCATATTCTGCAAATTGTTGTGCTTGTTCAACAGACGGTCTGAGACCTAATAGCCAACAACTAATAAGAAGGTGATGCAAACTATCCACACTGAGAACATGGGTGCCTAATAAGCACCTGAAGGCTGAGACCTAATAGCCAAAAACTAATAAGCGGGTGACGCAGACCTCCCTAGCCACAGTGAGAACGTGGGTGCCTAATAAGCACCTGAGGCTTACTAGCCAAAAACTAATAAGCGGGTGATGGAGACCTCCCTTGCCACAGTGAGAATGCGGGTGCCTAATTACCACCTGAGGGTTAATAACCAAAAACTAAAAGCAGGTGATACAGACCTCCGGAGTCGTGGGTGCCTAATCAGCACACAATTTTCATTTGAGCATTGCCAATTCAAAATAAATTAAAAAATTCTATGGCCTCAGCCCCTATCACAAACGATGAGAACTATGAAAAGTGGAAATGTGCCTTTTCCAAAACACAAAATCTCAAAACTATAGCTGCCCAAATTGCAGCGATAAGGCAGAAAGATCAATCCTTCTAGATCACATTAAACATCAATTAGGGAATTTCAAGAAAAATTTTGAAGGAAATGATAAAGAGTGATTTAATTATATTTAAATTGAAGTGAATATTGTAGATATATTTTCCTGGACTTGCATTATCCAGGTATTTGAGGGTGATGAATAAATTTTGCAATCGAAAATGAAATTTGACCAAAGACTTTATGTCCCGATTCCATAAAAATGGCTTAAAAATTAAAAAACGTAAAACAGTTTTAGCCAACAAACCAAAAGAAAAGAAGAAACATAGTCTTCCCAGCTAAGTAATGACCTGATTCCATAAAAATGACTTAAAAATTAAAAAAACGTAAAACAGTTTTAGCCAACAAACCAAAAGAAAAGAAGAAACACAGTCTTCCCAGCTACGTAATGACCTAAAGGGAGTTTACCAGACACAATCTGAAGCGATCAATCCTGCTGTTTCTTATATAAGTCCATTAACGCCAATATAGATCAACAGACCTTCACCATTCAAATTCTATTAAACTCAAGATTCTCCTCAAATTTTGTCCGATAACCTTCCAAAACTCTTAAACTACCAAATCATTATATCAATATATTATTTCATCCCTTTCTTCACAGACACCGACTCTAACTAAATGCCTCTCTACATTTTTCCAAAAAGCCTCCAAACACTTACTTGGCAGCGTGCGTGTGTTCGAGGCTAAAATATCCGGCATGATGGCCGAGCTCTTCGAGGCCAGCAGTGGTTTCCTTGTCCCCATTTATACCTAGATTGATACTTCTTTCAACCAAACGAGGCCCGTCAACGTATTCCTCTTCCGGTTCTGCGATTCCTGGAATCAAATTCAGTTCTTTAATCAGCCGTTCGGCCTGAGCTTGAGGGAACCTGGCGCTCCTCGGGAGCCGCAAATCGGCGAATGACGGAGATATGCAGAGGCACAGAAACATCAGCAGAACAAGGGTATTCATCTTCATTTCCATCTTCAAGCTCCTTCGGTACAACAAGGGGTTAGAATTTATGGTGGAAAATGGGGTTTTATAGAGAATAGGTCCCGATAACCGGCCCTTGCGGACCGCGGTATATCTTTGCTTCACGGCGACGGATGCGAGCCGGTTTAAGACGTACAAGAAAACCTGAAAGTAATGAATAGTTGGCCCCTCGTGGACACGGAATTTCCGTCAATTGATTTATCAGAAGTTGACGGTATCTGATTTGATGACGCAAATGCAGTTGGTGTCAGAGTTTCCTGATAGCGTTGTTGGGAGGCGAATTGACGTGGAGTGAAATGAGGGGTGCAGCGAGAGTGTGCCCACTCACATAAAACAACTATACGTAGCTTACGAACAAATTAGGTAGAGGTTTCCCCAAAGTATTTATCCATGAAAATTAGGTAGAGGTTTCCCCAAAGTATTTATCCATGAAAAAATCAACCATTTCTACAATTTTGTATTTATTTTACAGGTTACAAACTTATTTATTCTCTAACCTATAAATTAGATAATTTAATTGTGTTTTTTTTGATAGGTGAGAGTGTAAGGCTCTGAACTTGTCTTTTTTGTATTAAGGTTTTGTTAGATTACATAAATCGAGACTAGGTTTTGAACTTGCTTTTAGTGTCAAAGGCCTTGTGAGAGTGCTAAACTTTGAACTTGTTTTTTTGTGTTTAGATTACATATATCAAAACTAGGTTTTTTTTTAAATCATTATAAACAATATAATTTGGATATAAAAAAATACTTCTATTTAACCATCTTTGTTGCGATACTAATCTTTTTAGTCTTTTAACATGTCAAAATTATAGTGAGCTCGAGACGCTTCTTCCTAAGCTTTTTAAGCATAGGAATACAATTTTAAAACAAATTAAATAATTAATTTCATTAGGTCCAATAAACCAAAGTTTGGTCTCAGAACATTAGCCATCATCATCATCATCACTATATTTAATTAATCTCTTAAAAATAAATTTATAAAAATAAATTAAAATTTTTGTTTTATGTTTTAAAATATAGTAAAGAAGATTAAATTTGTGTCCATTAAATGTAGTTTGGGAAGTTGGGAGGAATTATTGTTATCGTCTTCACTCAAGTTTATTTCTTATAAGTGACATGATGCTCTTATTAAGTCCTTCTTTAATTATTGAGTTGATTATGTAAAATAATAAAATGAGAGAATGAAAGAAAATAAGCTCTAAATTACAATTTTTAAATTAAAAGAAAGAAAGAAAACAAAATAAATTTTAATAAAAGATTGTTCCTGTAATAACAAAATAATAGCATAGGTACCCTTTAAACACACATATTATGTTTCAGAAGGCAGACGCGAGTTACCTCACCTCAATCCAAATAGGCCCTTCACTCTTAAGGGGACAAATAGAGCCTAGGAAGCAGCCCACTAATGTTCACCTCAGTCACAAAGCAAAACAAAGCGAAGGAAAGCTTCATAACTAGAGCAAGATACAGCTACATCATTACTCCATCAAGTAGTCATGTAGTTATATCATCGGTTCATCAGATAGTCTAGTAGCCAGATAATTGAGTCCCCCATATTTTGGGTTGCTTCACCGAAGCAGCGGCTCGAGATTCTTGGTCTATTTCGAAACGAAATAGAGAGAATTGGATTCCTCTCGATAGATTCATTGAGCATGATTTCGATCTAGCTTCTAGTCTTTTATAAGATCATTATTAATGTGATAAAAAAATTAAACTTATTTTTATCAAAACAATATTATTAAATAATAAAATTAATGTTAAATTTTAAATATTTTATAAAAGTTAAAAGTTTTAATCAATTTTAAATGATAAAAACCACAAATTTAAATTATAAAATTATTTTGAAAACACACTTTTATATTAACAAAATTGTCCAGTTGAGAAGGGTGTATTTTTACAATTTATGTGGATGTGGGGAGAAGTGTCTATGTGTTTCATACAAACAAAAAATTAAAACAGATTGCATGCATTAGTGTAATGTAGCATACTGTAACGAGGGTGGGAAGTGTCCATATGTTCCATAAAAATAGAAAATTAAAAGTGGGGAAGTGTCCATATGTTTCATAAAAATAAAAAATAAAAAATAAAAAATAAAAATAAAAATTAAGAATATATACATGGGTGTGCTATAACATAGTGGTGAGAAAAATTTGTGTTGTAGTTTAGTGGTAAAAGCTTTGTAGATTTAATCCTCTCAAAGCTTTGCAAACCCAAAGATACATAGATTTGTAAAACCTAAAATAAATAAATTTATAAAACCTAAATAAATATATTTGTAAAACCTAAAATAAATAAATTTATTTATTATTTTTATTATAAAAATGAATTCAAAAATACAACTTGATTTTATATTATTTATTATTGATAACTACAATTTCATCATTTTAATATTTGTCAAATTTAAAACTAAAAATATCATAATTTTAAAATTATTTTAAATAATAATTAAAAAAATCAATTATTAAAAAACCAATTCTTAAAACATGTACTACATAGTTATTGCATTCATAAATAATATTTTAACAAAAATCACGAATCTGCCCAAAATTAATTTTACATAAAAATTAAATAATATATCATTTCACTTTCATGGTCTCTTCCTTTCTCGGACCACAAGATTGCTTGTAATTTTAATATTTTGACGTGAAGATACATTGGGTGTGATGGTTAGGTTTGTAAACCTACAAGTCCAACCAACCATTCGGCAAGTCTAGACTCTTCTCTTAAGTTCCAGATACAAGGGAAAACAAACAAAGTCCGTGTTTGGGAATGTAATATTATTTTTTTGGCAATTAAGTTAAAGTTAAGTTCCATATACAAGGGAAACTAATCAAGTTTGTGTTTGGCAATTTAATACTAGCATTTGCATCAAGAGGTGCAAAAAAACGTCGAGAAGGTAAAAATATTATGTCTTTTCGCAAGCCAACCATTGTTTTTTACCTTGTGAGAGTGCATATTAATACTGAGTTTTGAAATTTTAGGTTAAAACATTTATAATTGAGTGTTTTTGGGGTTTCGATTTTGGATTATAAAGTGTGCAAGAAATAATAAAAAATAACTGACAGTGACCTAAAATTATATCGTACAATGATTATGCCGAAAATTGCGAATAATAATAATACAGTTCAAGTTCCTGCAATCCGCAACCCAGAAATTGCGGTATGCGGGTTTCGGGAAAGTTTACCGGGATGACGATGGACGGTATATATGTTATTTGAGATTTGATCGAGGGATCGAATGTAGTCTGTAGATGAGATTTGTGCGATGGATTGAATCGGACCAGCTTGGGGAAATATAAAATGTACCCACGATCAGGCGGTCCAAATGAAGGCAGGTTGCAGATCGAGGGTCTGTGTTGATTCCGTTGAATTAAATTGTGCATATATTGATAAGAAGTTGATCCACAGTGAATATAACTGGAGAAGCAAATGAAATATATGTGGTTCAAGATCGACTAATGAACCAAATCTCTCAATGTGGACGAAATGTCCCGATGAACCTGGTACAGAAAGGACATTCCCACGTATGATATGTTTTTTCTGACCAGTAATTGAGTCCCCAGACACCATTCGCAACATTCTATAGGTCAAGATTATGTTCCCAGCATCAACTGCTATCCCAACTCTGAGGATCCATTATGAAATTTAGATATTTGAAACAGTAAATCTTGCCACTACATGAAGCAAAGAAACGCAGCCAACCGAATTCATTCTTATCCCACCTGCAGCATTTGCGAAAGGGCAAGGAAGGTCAAGTCCAAATGCCTTGACCCACCTAGGCAGCAACGCGGGAGAACACCTAAGGTCTTATCCATGGCCAGTATGATAATTGAACATCAGAGGAGATGACTTGACTGGATTTTTCGCAAGGAGTGAAGATCCTCACTCACTTGTCACTTGTATTATTGTTATGATTTCCAGTTGTCAAGTGTGCAGCTATGTTGTTAAGGTCTTTTCCGGTCTGTCTTGCTCACGCTATATAGCGCCACCGTCCGGAGCTACTGAAAAATGGGGATGAATGAGCACTGAGAGAAAGGTCAAAAGTGCTCAATTACGTGAGGGCTTGAGTTTCCTTTTAGACAGCAATGGTTGTATGGTTCCAGAAGCTCATTTGTCAGCGGGTACTGATGGTTGGCGAATATGAAATTATGTTCCTTTATCATCCTGGTTGTCTGCGCCAGGAAATTGCCAACCATCAGGGCCTGGATGTGATGCACTTTGAATATTTCCAAATAGGAATACTTCCAGCTGCACAATACGACGATTTTCCTGTCTCTGGAGTGTGTCCCCAGAAATCCTCGAAGAGGTCACGGCTTCCAAAGTCCTACTACATGGGGGCCATGTTCAGCGACAGGCAGTCGGAGTGAATGCTCGTACTAGGGTGGCGGGTGTCCAAAGTCTTCATCACCTCATTTGTAATTCCCACTTGCTAATTTTCTTTGAGGTGGTGACGAGGTTGAGGACATACTCCACTGTATTGCCTGTTGGAGAGCCTATTTCATGGGAGGTGAGGAGAACAAGAATGCTTGTCTCCAAGAGCCCTCATACAACAATGTTACTAGCACATAGGGGAATTGTGGACAAGGGTGAGCACAAAAAGCACATAAAGTCATTTGGCAGTAGGAAACCATGCAGAAAGGCACCGCTAAGGACGAAACACACAGGCAGGGAAGGACACGTGACTGAATCAATAGACAGGCGAGTGGGTGAGCCTAGTGTGCTTATTGCATCCAACATTATACCTTTCTATAATTTTATGCTAATAGAGTTGCAAATTCATTATAATTAATATATTTCACAAGAGTTTGAGTGTTTCGGGGTTTCAAACCATAGTCATATCATAATATTAGTTGGTTAAGGTTTGTTTGTGGTTAATTTATTCCAAAACAATGCTTGCTTATAACAACAATCTTAATAGTTTATGGTTAAACTTGGGGTCATAATAATTCAGCTACATTTTAGGATCATTTGGACTTTGAACAAGAGATCGAGACTAATATTGTGTAGTCAATAATGGGCAATGGTAAAGAAAATCATAATTTACTTTATGTAACCGATTTAACTAACAACCCAGCCTATGAAAGCATTTGTTAAAGCAATTCTCTGATGCAAACCTTAGTGATTGTCAATTAATTCATTTAAGAAATTATTTCAAGGTCTGTTTGTTTAATTAGCGTGTTTTTTTTTGTACTTAAGAGAATAATGGTAATTATTTCAAGTTTTATTTGTTTCAGTAATGGCTCTTCCACTTTCATTTGCACACAACCAGGGGAGTAGATGAACTGATTCAATAGACAGACGAGTGGTCAACGCTATAACTTTCTGTAATTTAATGCTAACAGAGATGAAAAATCATTATAATTATTACATTTCAGAAGATTTTGAATGCTTAATATTAAAAATCTTATTAACAATGTTAGTTGGTTAAGGTCTGTTTATTTCTATATTTGTGCTTAATTTATGGTTAATCTATTTGAAAAGAGTGCTTGCTTATAAGAGAAATCTTAATATTCCATGGTTAAACTACGGGTCCTTTTACATTGTTAATAATTCAATTACATTTCAGGATCATTTGGACTCTCGATCCAAATCTATGAAAGCAAATTTTAAAGCAATTATGTGAACCAAACCTTAATGACTCTCAATGAATTTGATTAAGAAATTATTTCAAGCTTTGTTTGTTTAATTAGCGTGTTTTTGTTAGTACTTAAGAGAAGAATGGTAATTCCTTTTTCTTTCTCATGCAGCGCACGAGCTTGGATGCAGGCGAGATTTGAAGGAACAATAGCGACCTGACCGAGGCATTTGCTCGTTGCAGGGACCCCAGGCACGTGAAGGCTAAGCGAGCTGACCATGCATTGATCTCAGATGGCACTGATGGAGACCGGGGTGGGCAGGGATCCGCTCCCTGAGTGTTCAGAGGCTTTCAACCGGCTAATTACCTCTCAGAGTCATAGATCTGGCAAAGGAGAACCCCAAAAATTCGTCAAAAGAATTGAAGATGTGCCAGAAGTGGCCATCCCTCCGGAAGAAACAATCTAGGTCACCCTCTCCCTTGCTAACAAGGCCCTGATCGGTCAATTCACGGGGCTCTGGCCCTCGCCAAAAACCACCGACAGCTGGATCCAAAGAAACTGGAGGCCCCTGATCTCTAAAAATGTGGCCTCTTACTCCGTCGGGAGGGGTTACTTCCTCTTCGATTTTGAATCCAAGGAAGACAAAGAGCTAATCTTTAGGAATGGGCCATATTTCATGGGCCCGCAAGGACTCTATCTCAATGGGTGGAGTCCGGACTTCGACCCCGAGGCGAACATCCCCAAAGCTGTTCCGGTCTGGGTCAAACTCCCCAATTTACCAATGCACTGCTGGAATCCCAAATCTCTTTAAGCTATTGGGAATGTCCTGGGGAAATACATCGACATGGCTAGCCCCAAGGACCAATATGCCTGTGCCCGAATCTATGTTGAGGTCGGCCTTGAAGCCGGACTGCCAGAAGCTATCAAATTAACAGTGGGGAACTGGGTCCACTTCCAAAAGTTGGACTATGAACAGCTTCCCTTCAAATGTAGAGGTTGTCATGAATACGGGCATTTCATCCAAAACTGCCCTAAGAAACCAGAGAACCTACAATATAAGACTGAGGGATGGCATAGGGTAAATAGGACCAAATCTAGAAACCCCACTGACGAGGCGCCCAAGAAAGGTGTGGGAAATAGAGAAATTAGTGGAGCCTCCATTGAACGAACTCAAGATCTAACCAACCCCGCTACTGTTAACAAAGCAAGGGAAGAATCTAATGAAGTAGAAGAGAAATCAAGCAATGGGGACAGTAAGGAGTCCGAAGAAGCAAACTCATATCCTAAAGGGAAAGATCAAGATGAAGGCACTCTAATGATAAAAGAAGGAGAAAGCATAGATCAATCGAAGGAAGAACTAGAATTAGAAGAAGAAGAGGAGGAAGGGGAAATTGAAATTTCCACCCCTAGACTGACTAAAACCAAAGGCATGAAATCTAAGAAAGAGGAAAGGGAACAAGCCACCTACAAGGATAAATTGCAAGGGTCCCAGCTAACCTTGAAAGCTGCTGAAAAATACAAGGAATACTCATCATCAGGGGCATGCCCAGAAAGGGATGCCTTCGATCTCCAAAAGTAAGAATGAAGGTCTTCTCCTGGAAATGTAGAGGTCTCGGTAGCAAATCCAAGGAAGAAGTAATGACAGATCTAATATCCTTGCACCATTCGGACATCTTCCCAATCCAAGAGACCAAAATGGAGGAAGACGTATTTCTCCAAACTAGTACCAAATTCTGGAAGAAAAGAGGCAAAGCTGCCATCAGCTCAAGGGGAGCATTCGATGGCATAGGCACCTTGTGGGATGACACGAAGTATGAGGCCATTGACATCAAGTATAACACCTCATGGATCCTCACCCAATTGAGGCATAAAGAATCAAACATTCAGGTAAGAATTTACAATATTTATGCTCCTAACTCATATGCAAAAAAAAAAAATATGTTGGACTCTCCTTTGCGAAGAAAGGAGCAACCTGTAGGGAAATGTTGTCCTAGCTGGGAACTTAAATGTCATCCTCAGCCAAGAAGAAAAAAGAGGAGGCTCCTTAGTCAGAGATCCTATCAGAGAAATGGTGGACGACATCATATTGGATTGGAACCTCATGGATGTGAAGCCTTCATCGGGAAAATACACTTGGAACAACAAAAGGACCGGGCCCGGGCACATTACTGCCAGACTCGACCGTTTCCTTATCCAGGACACTTTCCTCCTGCTAGGCCTGAAGTTGTCCTCTAAGATCCTTCCATTTGGAGGATCGGACCACAAACCAAGTCTTCTCGAGCTGGAGAATGACAAGAACTTGGGCCCAATACCGTTCAGATTCAGTTCTCTGTGGGCCAAAAATTCTGAATTTCTTAAAATTGTTACAGAGACTTGGTCCCTTCCGGTCACTAGGTCTCCCTTCTACATATGGGAGGAGAAATTAAGAAGAGTAAAAAAGACTCTAAAGTCTTGGGCCAAATCAACACCCCCACCTGGCCTAGCCAAATCCCACGCAGCCTCTGCATTGGTGAGCCATCAGCCCAAAATGGAGGTTGGAAACATGGACGTTAAGGACATCCAATTAGAGATCAAATTGCAAGCAGACCTTCACGAGGCATGCAGGCAGGAGTCGGGCTGGTGGAAGATAAAATCAAGGAGCAAATGGCTGAGGGCCGGCGACAGAAATACCAACTAATTTCATAAACTGGCTGAGGTGAGAAAGAATTACAATCGTGTGACTGAAATCCAAACCACTGACAGGCTGATCACCAATTATGAAGATATTAAAACAAAAGCGTCCAAGCACTTCCACGACCTGTTCACGGCCCAGCCAACTTTTGAAGATGCTGAGATACTAAACCTCGTCCCTAGAGCTGTGAAGAATAAAGACAATGACAATCTAACTAAGAAAGTCACTATGGAAGAAATTAAGAAAGCAGTTGATGGTATGGAAGAGGACAATGCCCCGGGACCTGACGGTTTCAACGCCACTTTCATTAAAATATGCTGGGAGATTGTCAAAAAAGATTTATTCAAAATGATCTCCAAGTCTCAGAGAAGTACTAAAATAGGAGGAAGTACTAATTCAGCCTTCTTGGCCCTCATCCCTAAAGAGAGGAAGGCAAATTCATTCGACAGGTTCAGGCCAATCTCCTTGTGCAACATTGGCTATAAAATAATCACTAAGATCATGGCGAGAAGACTAAAAAATATCCTGCCCTACTTAGTCCCGGAGAACCAAGGTGGCTTTGTCAAAGGAAGAAAGATCGGGGACAATGTCATCCTAGTCCAAGAGGCCATCCACTCTAGCCTAAAGAACGGAGACAAAGGAATGGTGGTGAAGCTAGATTTAGCAAATGCCTTTGACAGAGTCAGCCATTCCTTCCTTTTTTAGGTAATGAGGAGATTTGGATTCGCATCAGACTTTATCAACTGGGCCAAGGCCTGTATTAGCACCCCCTGGATAGCCCCATTAGTCAATGGAAGAGTTGGACCCTTCTTCCAAGCCACGAGAGGTCTGAGGCAAGGATGCCCGTTCTCCCCCCTGCTTTATGCCAGTCAGGCTTCTGTTCTAAGTTTCCAGTTGGAAGTTGCCAAGCACGATCAGGATCTCCCCGGTATCAGGATGGCAAGAGGCTCCAAAGACATCAATCATGCGCAATTTGCAGATGATACTCTCTTGCTAGGAGGATCCAGCCAGATAATTGCCCGCCGGTTCAAGAGTGAAATCAATCGCTATTGCCTAGCCTCAGGTAGCAAAATCAATTTAAGGAAGAGCCAGATCTATGGCTGGAATATAAACCCTAGGGACATGCTAGATATCTCCTGGGTTCTCAATATGGATGGAGCTGTCTCCTGGGAGTCATTCAGCTATCTAGGGGTCCCTTTCAAAACCAAGTCCAAAAGATCTGCCTGGTCTCCTATAGTGGACAAAATCAAAAGGAAAATCATTGGTTGGGGGACTGCCTGGCTAAATCTGGCAGGGAAGTTAATCCTCATTAAAGCAATCTTGAATAGCTTCCTGATTTATCAATGTTCTCTGCTCCTTGCTCCGGTTAAAATTATTACACAAATTGAAGGCTTGATTAGATCCTTTCTCTGGCAAAGGGGGGATAGTGGAGGTAAAAGAATTGCCCTGGTAAACTGGGAAACTGTCAAACTCCCAAGAGCTGAAGGTCGCCTCCACATCAAAGACTTAAGAACCCAGAACTTAGCCATGGGATCCAAGTTGCTCTGGGGCATGCTTACAGACTCCAGCCAGACCTGGTGCAACCGTGTATTGAGAGGTAAATACTTCCCTGGGCAGGGTCTTAGATGCCTCGATGGGGATCGAGCAACAAGGAATGGATCTCCGGTTTACAAACTTTGTATTAAAGCGCTGCCTCACTTTAGAAAGGAGCTGCACTGGGTTCCGGGAAATGGGAAACTTGTCAGACTCTGGAAAGACGTGATCTTCAACAAAGAGCCTCCAAAACTTCCACGTCTCCAACGTTGGATGGAATCGCAGGGGCTTCACACAGTATGGGATATCTCTACGTGGAAGAATGATGCTTCCAATCGCTGGGCTGGATGGGTTCTCCCAGAGTGCCCTGTCGAGTTAGAGGATGATAAAAATCAGCTATTAAATCATCTGGCTGGGATTGCTCCTCTATCCAAGCTCAAAAAAGACAGCCATGGTTGGGGATCCGGCAATTATTCTGCGTCCGAAGGCTATAGGTGATATGCTGCCAAGATCAATGTACTGGTCAATCCTAAATTATGGAACCAACAGTGGAGTACTAGCACGCTGCCGAAGATCGATCTATTCATCTAGACGTTGCTGCATGAGAGAATTCTCATGGGGGAGAATTTGGTGAAGAAGGGGTTTGTTGGGCCCTATCGCTGCCCTCTTTGTGCTGATGTTGCAGAGAATATCAATCACTTATTCTTAAAATGCCCATATGCCACCTCAGTCTGGATCGAAGTGTTAAATCGATGGGGAGACAGAATTCAAATACCGGACAGAATCCAAAATTGCTTTCTCAACTGGGACAATCTATACCAGGGAGAGTTCACTAACAAAAAAGTTCTGAAGGCCTGTTGGATGAAGATTCCCAAAAATATCTGCTGGTGTCTCTGGAATGAAAGAAACCACAAAATATTTTAGGATATAAACCAGCTAGCTTGGAAGATTGCAATAAAAATCAATGCTTTGCTCAAGGAGGTAGTTAGCATCTCCTCGATCCCAGACAATAAAGATAATTTGACTGATAAAGAAAGAAGTTGGCTCCAAAGTTTCAACATCAAGGCTGTAAATACTATGGTTGATATTAAGCTGAAGGACTGGGAGATTAGATTGGACAAGTCACAGTTTGAGAACTGGTTAAGAGAAAGAAAGATTTTTAAACTTTTCTTCGACGGGGCTTCCAAAGGGAATCCGGGAAGAGTAGGAGGGGGAGGATTTATAATTGATCATGGAGGGAAAATAGTGGCTGAATACTCATGAAATATTGGATATGAATCCAATAATATGGCTGAGGCTTATGGATTTTGGCAAGGCCTCATCGAGCTAAAGGAAAAGGGAGTGGGTGAAGTTATAGTATTTGGTGACTCCAGGTTAATAATTCGGGCCCTGAATGAGGGTAACAGGAGTAAGAATGATTAAGAGAATAAGAACCATGGTCAAATTGTTCAGGAAGATCAATATTTTCCATATTCTCCGGAATCTCAATGTATTGGCAGATGTGGCAGCCAACAAATCTATGCTTGTTAGCCTTCATGAACTTGTTATTAATGCGGTAGTCAGTATTGATATTCCTCCTTAGTCCCGTTGTAGGCTTTCTGACTGTTAGAAGCTGGATTATGGACACTTGTTGTAATGGTTTTCCCTTTTCAGCACTTTTTCGCTAAGTTCGTCAATATAACATAAGCGTTCTCATTAAAAAAGAAGAAGAGAAGAATGGTAATTATTTCAAGTTTTATTTGTTTCATTT
>LPNX010676782.1:220094-239646 GCA_001517045.1 Pseudotsuga menziesii | reverse complement strand
CCTTAGTCACTTAGAGAGGGGACATAAAGTGACCCTTGCATTAAATGACTTAAGTAAAAGCATTTAATTTGACTTTAGAGCATTAAAGTCATTTTTTGATACATTTAAGTGGGTGAGTGAAATTAATATTTTAGAAATAAAATATGAGCACTTAATTTCAGCCCTTGATCTAATCTAATCTCCACCGTTGGATTAGACTCACCCTAGGGTTTTCTAAAAAAGGCATGGGAAAGACATTTTGCCTCACTTTTGCAGATTGAAGTGAGAAGAGAGAAAGTTTCCATTTTTCCTGAGCAAGAGGAAAAATTTTGTAGCACGCAAATCGAGGGAAAGGACAACAATAAAGATGGCACAAAAATTGAGGAGAAGACAACAACATTTATTGCAGGTCCGTACAATACGGTTTTCGAGGCATAAGGCACGATTTTTGAGGCATATTTTTTGGCACGATTTTCAAGAAAAAAACTGGGCATAGATTTCGAGGTACGTACGGTTCGTACAGTGGCACAGAAATTGAGACATAAAACAGAAAAAAGTCAGAGTTTGATTTTTGCAGCTCTGCACGCAAATTGAGACAGAAATTTATCTTCCGGGTTGAGATAAGTTGGTTTGATATTTTCTGTGTATTGTTGTAAATGATAAACTTCTCTTGAAAAATAAAAAAAATACTCTCTCTGACTGGTTTTCCCTTAATGGGTTTTTCCAGGGCCATTGGCAACAAATCCTAGTGTTCTGTGTGATTAAATGGCATGCTGTTTTTATTTCCTGTCACTGAAAAGATTGTTTACAGCAGTGTTTTAAGTCTGATTTTTTTGTTTATTTCCAGCACTTTATTTTTCTGAGAATGTCATAAACAGTGATATAAATTTTACTTGAAACCGGTGGCTGAAAACTAGTGAAAAATCTACATGCCAAACACCGAAGCTTTGTTATCATTTTTTAAACAAGCTTGAGTTCTAAAGTTGAAATTTATTATTAAGTTTTAAATTTATATAAAATGATAAAAGTTGATAATAAAATAAAAAGCGGGAATTGGGATGCGGAATGAAATTATATTAGCAATATCTCGTTATCAAACCGCATCCCGCCAGGTTTAATCTCGACCGTCCATTTGTTTTGATCTTGCTTTCGTAATTTGACGCTATAAAAAATATGGTCTTTTACAATTTATTTACCAATTGTAAAAGCCATCCTGCAACAAAAAATGCGGGATGTGGGTTTCGGGAAAGATTAGTGAGAGGACACATAATACTTACCAAATTTCTCTTGAATCCCGTAACGACAAATTTCGGGATGCAAGTTGTGCGACGAAAATTCTTGCAAATAATAAAGATCAAGCTCTCGCAACCCGAATTGCGGGATGCGGGAATCAGGATGTGGAATGAAAAAATATTTGTAATATCTTGTTATGAAATCGCATCTCGCCAGGTTTAATCTCGACCGTCCATTTGTTTTAATCATGCTTTCCTAATTTGACGCGTGTAAAAATATATATATATGCTGGTCTTTTACAATTTATTTACCATTTTTTTACTGTTGCGAATTACTGCGGTGCGTGAATTATTGCTCTGCGTGAATTTTACCAGGCAATTTTATCACAGTCTAGTTCGATTACAAGTCAGTATTTTGGTCATTTCTTCATTCAATTTGTTAATGTAGTCAATCCTGAATTAGTTTTAATTTTCGCTTCCCATTGTTTTTTATTTTAAACACAGTTTTTCCAATTTGCAACAATGGAAAGATCTACTTGCTACAAAAACCTGGAAAATGATATGTTCACCAAGGATGCGAACTTTGGTATTTTCTCAGATACCAGTGGCAGAATCACTGAAACCTACCAAATTGAATGGTCTAGGGTTTATGAAATTTTTGACAATGACAACTTTTCTGATATTTAAGACAACTAGTTGGCTTACGAAAGAATCAGGATTCTGGACTTCATTATCTTGCTGCTAGACCTGTTATCCTCCCGTACAATGGCGCGGTCAAATGGATAATAGAACATGCAGACCCGAAATCCCGTTGCTTGAACAATAGTAGAGGGTTAGAGATAGCCAATTTCTGTCCTGAGGTATTTATGAAGGCTTATGCCCTTAAACTGGTAAGAAAACCCCTTACTGCAGAGTTTGCACAAACCTCCAAAAGTAGGTTCAATTTCGAAGAAATGTTAAAATCATGGATGCACCAACCTAGTAAATTCTCGAAGAGATATGACGAGCTTTGCCCTGTTACCTGGTTCAAAGAACCTTATTCCTTATTCGCAGATATGTTATGCAATTTGGATGGCCTTCCTAATTGTTCCGTGTTCAAGACTGAATGGGCTCCAATAGATCATCATGTTTTAGCTACTGGCGATTCTTTCCCGTGGGCATCCATGTTGTCACTAGAACTCAAAATTTCCATCCAAGAGTACCAGAAGGCCACTGCTAGAAAGAAACCCAATTTCTTATTTTCAACCTTCATTTATGATATATTGTGCGCTGAGTTCAAATATCCTAATTTGGGATGGAAGTGCAGTTTTTCGGCTCCCCCGGCGCCCATTTATTATTCAGAACTGTGGGATACTAACTATGCACCCAGGTTCTATGATATATGTCAACACTTCCTTGGAACCATCTATTTTTTAATATTCAAGAAGGAAGCTCCTGCATTTTCACCTGAAGCCACATGTTTGATTGGTATAATGGGTGACTGGTATGTTGGCGAGAATTTTTCGTACATCAGAATTTGGGGTAGCAACACTGTTCATATGCTTCCCAGAATTGTCCCTGATAGGTTGGTTCTAGAAGAAGTGGCTTTCCAAATTGTCAATGATGGGGTTTATAGGAAGTCGATTGGCCCTAAGAAAAAAGCTTGGCCCAAATTCCCTTTGCACCTTGGATCATTGGTTATTCCAACTTCAACCTGGGCTGCAGTATTAGGTGAACATATACAGATTTTGAAGCTTGGTTTTGCCACCAAGAGAAAACACGATCCCAAGGGATGCCTCGATGCCCACTTTAAGCAGTATCATATCAAAATTAATTATGTGCATGCGGAAATTCCCGACGATTCCATTTATCAGGGTGTCAGTACATTTTCTGAAGTGTTGGCGAGAGCCAAAAGCAAGGATGAGGAAGCTCACATCTTGCAGCATCAAAAGTAACTGAAAGAGAGGATTTAGTGTTACTTGCTTTTTGTGTTTAAATTACATACTAGGTTTTGAACTTGCTTTTTGTGTCAAAGCCTTGTTAGATTACATACATCGAAACTCACCCATATAAAGTCTTCATAAAAACTCAATTTAATTGCTAAACTTATTAAAACTTTCTTTCTTTGTTTTAATGCACTTTGTATTTGTCCTAATTAATATATAATATAATAGTTAATTAATTAATTAATATTATAATAATTAATTAATTAATAAATAATAATAATAATAATAGGTAATTAACAATCTTGTAAATTAAAAAATCTAGTAAAAAAATGTTTTTTAAAATTATTTTTATCATACAAATAAAGTTTTTTTTTACCTAAAATACATTAATTTTATATAAAATTTTGGTATTATTTATAATTTCTTTTTAAATCATTATAAACAACATAATTTAGATATAAAAAATAATACTTCTTTTTAACCATCTTTGTTGCAATACCAATCTTTCTAGTCTTTTAACATGTCAAAATTATAGTGAGCTCGGGACGCTTCTCTCCAAGCTTTTTAAGCATAGGAATACAATTTTAAAACAAATTAAATAATTCATTTCATTAGGTCCAATAAACCAAAGTTTGGTCCTAGGGAACGTTAACTAGCATCATCATCATCATCACTATATTTAATTAATCTCTTAAAAATAAATTGATAAAAATAAATTAAAATTTTTGTTTTATGTTTTTAAATATAGTAAAGAAGATTAGATTTGTGTCCATTAAATGTTGTTTGGGAAGTTGGAAGGAATTATTGTTATCGTCTTCACTCAAGTTTATTTCTTATAAGTGACATGATGCTCTTATTAAGCCACTCTAATTATTGAGTGGATTATGTAAAATAATAAAATGAGAGAATGGAAGAAAATAAGCCCTAAATTATAATTTTCAAATTAAAAAGAAAGAAAGAAAACAAAATAAATTTTAATAGTTTTAGACCTATAAAATGATTATTAATGTGATAAAAAAAATTAAACTTATTTTTATCAAAACAATATTAATAAATAATAAAATTAATGTTAAATTTTAAATATTTTATAAAAGTTAAAAGATTTAATCAATTTTAAAGGATAAAAACCACACATTTAAATTATAAAATTATTTTGAAAACACACTTTTATATTAATGAAATTGTATTAATTGGTCAGCCTGCATCTTCTTTGCCAGCTTCGTTACGGTTGGGTTCTTGTTCAAATGCTGTGGGGAATCTTATTTTTAAGCCTGTTTTGTTCCCTCTGTGGAGGTATCGTGGAGATAATGTTGCATTCAATTCTTTCTAGTCGAGTTCATCATCAGCTACATTTTTTTCCGATGGAGCTTCTAAAGGTATACCCAGGGTCTCTAGTGCTGGTGGCCTGGTCATCTCTCCAGACATATTGTCTTCTATCAGCTTTAGCTGGGGGCTTGGCATCATGACTAATAATCAGGCGGAAAGCTACAACTTGCTCCAGGCGATTCAGTTGGTTAAGGATAAAGGATACAAGTCTGTCCAAATTTACGACGACTCTGAAATATTGATTAAAGCTTTAAATTCCTCTGATAGTCTTAAAAAATCTGCTTTGATTGTAACTTTGCAGAGAATCAAGAGAATTTTGAAAGCTTTTGATAAGTTTGATTCCTTCCATATCCTTCGGGGTCTAAATATTCCTGCTGATGCTTTGGCAAACCAAGCTTGTCTTCTTCCTCAAGGTGTTTTCAGTATTAATGGGGAGCCCAGCTATTTTAACCCAATCCCGTAATTTCAAGCAGTGCTTGCAGATTGATAGGGTGTCTCTCTTCCTCTCTGATATGATTTGTAAAGTCTCTTATTCTTTCGTATTTTGTAATTAGGTTGATTGGTTATTGCCAAAATAGTCCTGCTTTTTTCTTTCTCAATAAAACTATCCATTTTTGTTATATATATATATATATTAATGAAATTGTCGAGTTGAGAAGGGTGTATTTTTACAATCTATGTGGGGAGAAGTGTCTATGTGTTTCATACAAATAACAAATTAAAAAACATTGCATGCATTAGTGTAATGTAGCATACGATAGCGTGGGTGGGGAAGTGTCCATATGTTCCATAAAAATAGAAAATTAAAAATTAAGAATATCGTATCTACATATCTTTGGCGATTCCTTTGTGATTATAAATTGGGCTAAGGATGAATCCACTCTCACTATGGTGAACTTAGATGCTTGGTGCGTAGACACTAGGAAACTCATATATTTGTTCACTCATGTGGATTTCAATCATGTCTTTGGGGAACATAACAAGAGGGCAGACACACTATCCAAGGAAGGCCTTTTGATGGCTGCGGGTCGGCTTACTTTCATGGAAACTTGTGAAGGTGAAGTGTACAGGGAGGTCACACTTCAACTTTTTTGAGAGCTTTGCTCTGATTCTTAGACTTTCTTAGTCTCTTGGCTCCTGCTGGGATGTATTTGGTTAAGTTGATTATTATTGTCTCTGGATTTTGTGGGTATTCCAGCTCTGTCTTGGATAGTGTTTATGGGCTCTTCATATTTTCTCTAGGGACAGACTTGACTGATTTAGTTATTTGGCATTTATGAGAGGACCCTCATTGTATATGATGCCCAGATACTGATAGCTTGATCGTGTAAGACATAAATTTTTTTGGCTTGATATCTCATGGATGACCTTGGCTCTTTATGTAGGGGCCTATTTTTGTTAACTTTATGATGTACCAAGTTCATTTGACTCAATAGAATAGCAAGGAATGCTTTTTTCGCTTGAAAGAAAAAAAAACAAAAACATAGTGGTGAGAGGAATTTGTGTTGTTGTTTAGTGGTAAAAGCTTTGTGGATTTAATCCTCTTAACGCTTTGCAAAACCAAAGATAAATAGATTTATAAAACCTAAATAAATATATTTATAAAACCTAAAATAAATAAATTTATACTGATTATTTTTATTATAAAAATGAATTCAAAAATACAACTTGGTTTTGCATTTATATTATTTATTATTAATTCATTTTAATATTTGTCAAATTTAAAACTAAAAATATCATAATTTTAAATAATAATTAAAAAACAATTAATTATTAAAAAAACAATTCTTAAAACATGTACTACATAGTTATTATATTCATAAATAATATTTTAACAAAAATCACGAATCTGCCCAAAATTAATTTTACATAAAAATGAAATAATATATCATTTCACTTTCATGATCTCTTCCTTTCTCGGACCACAAGATTGCTTGTAATTTTAATATTTTGACGTGAAGATACATTAGGTGTGATGGTTAGGTTTGTAAATGTATGGTACAATGTGCTTTACTGCATATAACATGTCAGTCTTGGTTGGTCTAGTAATAGGTTTGGGGATTAAATTTATTGGATGGCAGAGGTAAGCCGGGACGATGGAATGCTTCCCTGTTCTGGTGTAAATGGTTCTAAGCCAGGCCTCTTCCTGTATTATGATGTGCCGTTTCCAGTCAGAACTGCTATTTCTCTCTAACCTTCAAGCTTTCGGTGGCAAACTAGGGTCGGTTTTAGGGCCTCTTCCTTTTTGGTTCTGGTTCAGGGTTTGCCTGCATGTTTCATCGGATGACTGCACGGATTGCTACTTGGAGTCCCTCCCCTGCTATGGGGGACTAGTACCAACCAAGTGCAACAAAAAGTGGGAAGGACATCGATTATCCGCAATCTGTGAACTATCTGGGGTTTTATCATCCTCATCTGGTTCTTCTGCAGCAGCCGGTCTTCTTGTGTTTCGTTTCATTTTGTCCATCTTCTCCTTATTGGGTTTTATCAGTCATATTGTTTTGTTCACGGCGTTAGTGTGGGCTCATTTTCCCTTTGTTTTTCTACGTTAAAGGTGGCGGATACTCCAGGGTTGACTCTGAGACAGTCTTATTATGGCCATGAGCATCATATTCTGAGATCAGGGTTGACTTTGGCGATGAAAAGTATCACGTGACTGCTAGATTCCCTCCCTGTCAGTTATCATTTCCCCTTGCTGGGCTGCCAGTTTTTTTGGGGGTTTACTGTACTTGGGTTATGCCCTCTTCTTGTACGCCATCCCCTCCACAGCTTCCCTTTCTCCCTGCTGGGTCGTCTTTCTGACATAGGCTGTTGACCCTTCTTAGTGGGTTAGAGGTCAGGTGGGGTCTTTTCTCTTGAGGTTGGGAGGGTCACACCTGGGGTCTCTTTGTAGGGGTCTCGGCCACGTTTAGTTCCCGTCATGTCTGTGGACCTTCCCTCCTCTCGGTTTCGCCGGAAAAGGGCTTCAAAATGTATCAAGGCATCCGAAGGTCATTTCCGCTTTGTGCTGGGGCACGACGTGTATATGGATAGAGTCTCATCTCTCTGTTCCCGGGCATTGATTGGGAGAGTCGAATATGCTCGTTTAAGCAAAGCAGAATGGTTTGAGTGGGCATCACAGCACTGGAAGCCACTGATTAATTACGTGCCTACCATCAGCTTACTCTCCAGAGGCTGGATCACCATTGTTTTCCTTGAAGAAGCACATTGTACCAGTATCTTGGAGGGCACATGGCGCATGGGTAAGGGGTCATTGGTCCTGTACAGATGGCATACGGGATTTGACCCTCTCCGGGAGCGAATCACCAAGAGACACCTGTGGACACTGCTTCCACAGCTCCCGTTTCCACTCTGGAACAAACAAATCTTGGAGGGGGTAGCCAATACCATCGGCCATTTTGTAGCAGTGGAGGCAGACTTTATGCTGGCATTTGACAAGAGAGTAGCTCGTGTCTTGGTGGAGCTGGATGTGTCATCTGGTTTACCTGCAGATGTGGAGATTTTATGTGGGGAACACCTCTTTATACAAAAATTGGACTATCTCAGGGTTCCATTTCGATGCAACATTTGCCACGAGACGGGTCACTTACGCCGTCACTGCCCATCTCTTCGTTCGAGTGCCCTGTCATCGGACAACGAGGATCTCCAGGATGTGAGTACGCCAAAGTCTTTGGTCCATTCAGGCCTCACTACGGGTAAGAAAATGACATCTCCTTTCCCTACTGATTTAGTTTCTGAAGATTATCTCCATGATGTTGATGGATTGATACACTCACATCAGAGAGAGTCTCATCGGTCACTGGATCCTTACTCTCTCCCGGATACCCCGGTACCTGCTACGCTCTCCGAGTCTGTGCTGCCTGAACCTCCTACACTTGAAATCCCTTCCTCACTTGAGGCTCTGTCACCCTCCTTACCCTCCCCTGTCGTCCCTACACTCTCTTCTCATATCGATTTCCCGCCTCTTGCAGCGGCTGTCAAGCCTTCCCATCACCCACCTCCACCCAATAGTCCCTCGGGTACCCCATCATTCTCGGATCCCTCACTTAAACATACCCTTTCAATTTTCACGGCTGCTACGCCCACCTCACCTTCCACTCACCACATCGATTCTATCCGGTTTGCCAATGTCACGATAAGGAAGAAAAAGGGGAAAAATAAGAGCAACCCACAGAAGGCACTCTCACCAGAGTCACCCCCTTACATTCCTCTTTCTGAACGCATTTCTGAAGCTGACTGTCACACACCTTCCCGGGGACTTAGAGCACTGTCTCCCCTCCTCTATGATCCATGATCATTGTGTCCCTTAATGTTCGTGGCTTCGGGGGTAAGACTAAATTACATCACCTCCGCTCTCTTTTTTGCTCTCTCCGTCCTGATATGATACTGCTTCAAGAAACAATGTGTTGCTCTTCTTCAGCTCTGTTGGCTTTTTCTAAACTCTTCCTCTCTTGGGAATTCTGCGCAATAGGGGCCTCGGGTCTCTCTGGTGGCCTTTTATCTGCCTGGAATCCTCTCAAGGTTCGCTGCAAAGCTTATCATACCTTTGCGGGTCTTCTTCTCTCTGCTTCTGTGAGGGGTCACTCCTTTCCTTTATCAGTCCTCAATGTTTACGGTCCCTACAAAGACAGGGAATCCTTCTGGAACAAGGCTCATCAGGGTGGTCTCTTTCATCTACAAAACTTGATTTTGGGAGGCGATCTCAATCTGACCCTTAATACATCTAAAATTTGGGGCAAGAAGGCCTCCCCGGATCCCCTTGTTCACCATTTCTCTGCTTTTTTTGATTTACTTGGTCTCTTAGACGTTGCCCCTGATGCTCGGGTCCAACCTGGCGCAATGGCATGGCAGGGGATGAAGGAATCAGCAAACGTATTGACAGGTTTTTAATCTCCAGTTCTCTAATTCCCCTTATGGGTCTCCACCGAGCCTGGACCCACTGCTCGGATATCTCTGACCATTTCCCCATCGTTCTGGAATGGAACAAATCACACACAGCCTTTAACTATCCTTTTAAGTTTAATCGTTCTTGGCTTGATGACTCGGATTTCACCTCTTGGTTCTCCTCTTCTTGGCCACATCATGGCAGTGAGGACTCTGTTACAGCCCTTGAATCTCTCCTCTGGAAGCTGAGACACCATAAGATTGATACTAAAACTTGGATTAAGGACAAGCAGGCCCAGAAAGACAAAGATCTCATCGCCATTGAGACTGATATTTCCTCTCTCTTAAATAATTTTGATCATGGTATTCTCACTTCTTCTGATTTGGACCATCTCACATTCCTTAGAACTGTCAGGCATAAGATCTTAGCCCACACCCTGCTTACCTGGCAGCTTAAGAGTCGGGCTAAATGGTCCCTCGAAGGGGACTCCAATACTAAATATTTTCATCTGCTTGCCTCTGGCCGCAGAAACCAGAACTCGATTTGGTCCTTAGCAGATGACTCGGGCACTATTATTGAAGAAGAAGAATCCCTCAGATCTCTCGGTATGAAGCATTTTGCGAATATTTTCAAGGATGATGGGGGTTCATGTATTATCCAACAACTTAGGGTTATTCAGCTTTTTCCTCGGATGGTCCCTATAGAGAAAGTTTCTGATTTCACATGTCCTGTTACTTTGGGGGAGATTGAACATGCACTAAAATCATTCAAAAAAGATCGTAGCCCTGGGCCGGATGGATGGCCGGTGGAATTTTATTTGTTCTTTTTTTATCTATTAAAAGATGAACTTCTTGCTGCCATTGATCAAACTAGAATGTCTGGGGTTATCCCTGCTTCACTTAACTCTACTTTCATTGCTCTCATCCCTAAGAAAGACAAGCCTCTGACGTTTGCAGACTTCAGACCCATTTCTTTATGCAACCTTCTGTATAAGCTTATTTCCAAGGTCATTGCAGTCAGGCTGAAACCCTTCCTTGATCTCAGCATTTCCCGACAACAGTATGGTTTCCTTAAGAACCGACAGATCATTGACCCTATTGGAATCGTCCAGGAAGCTCTTCACTCCATCAAAACAAAAAATCTCTGTGCTTTCCTTCTTAAAATTGATTTGGTCAAAGCTTTTGATAGAGTCAACTGGTCCTTCATTCGACTCATCCTTCTTCAAATTGGAGTTCCCCTTCAGACAGTTAATTGGATCATGGGATGCACTACCTCTGCCACTTTTGCTATCCTTATCAATGGGATACCCTCAGGCTTTTTCCCTGCTTCTCGTGGTATCCGTCAGAGTTGTCCCCTTTCTCCCCTTCTATTTATCTTGGTCATTGAAGGTCTTAGTCTACTTATTACTGATGCTCGTAATAATGGTCTTGTCAGGGGTATTCAGATCTCGCCTACCCTAGCTTTAACACACTTGCTCTTTGTGGACGATGTTATTGTCTTGGGGCATGGCTCCCTTCGGGAATGGGCTGTTTTTGAAGTTATTCTGGATACCTTTTGTTCAGCTTCAGGTATGTTGATCAGCTTGGACAAGTCAGTCATCTTACACCATAATATTCCTGACTCAGAACTTCTCAATCTCTCTAGATCTATTCCCTACAGAATGTCTCCTATTACACAAGGTATTACTTACCTGGGTTATTTCCTTAAACCACACAGCTACAAAATTAGAGACTGGCTCTGGCTGGTTAAAAGATTTGAGAACAAGATCTGTCACTGGTCCCACAAGCTGCTATCATTGGGGGGTAGACTGGTATTGGTTCAATCTGTACTCTGTAGCATCCCTGTCTATTGGATGGGTTTGGCTCCTGTCCCGAAGGCTATCCTGAATAAACTCAGAAGTATTACTTTTGCCTTCCTGTGGGGCTCAAATGGCTATTCTCGTCGCTATCATTTAGTTAGCTGGTATGATCTATCGTGGCCAAAAAAATATGAAAGCTGGGGTATCAAAAATTTCTTCTGGTCAAGCATTGCACTTCGTTTAAAGAATTTTTGGGATGTTCTATTCTGTGACAGCCTTTGGAATCAGGTGCTTTCTGCTAAGTATATGAAAGGAGACTCTGTGGTCACATGGCTTAGGGGCAAACATTTCTGTACAAGGGGTGTATCTATTATTTGGCGTGGTTTCCTTCAGGTGATTCCTTGGATGGGTAAACAACTCTCATGGCAGGTTGGTAACGGTATTGACATAAAGATTGGCATCGACCCAATTTATGGCATTCCTGATACATTACATTTTTCAGAGGGGTTGAGACACTATTTGGAGGACTTAGGTATTATATCCCTTGCTCAGGCCCGCAATACTCTCCCGGATGCTTGCAAGTACTGGTATACTGCTGAAGAACTTCTCATTGCAGGTGACTGGAAAACGCAATGGGACAGGTTTATCAGCCATTTGAACCGCTCGGGCATTCGTCTTACAGGGAATCAGGACATTCTCCTTTGGGATTACAATAAAAAAAATGGACAGATCACAGCTGCTACAGCATATGAATATATTGTTGATTCTCATCACCCAGCTCCAGGTAATTGTATGTATTCTTCTCTTTGGTCATCAAGACTTCCGAGGAAAATTGGCTGTTTTACGTGGCTTGTGTTAAAGAATAAGGTCCTCACATGGGACAATCTTCAAAGAAGAGGCAAAATGGGACCGGGTTTATGCCTGCTATGTCACGCTGAGGAGGAGACTGTTCCACACCTTTTCTCTCGCTGCTCCTTCTGGAAACGTTTACAGGAGCTGTTATGTGAACAGTTTCATTTCTCACTGCCTACTGTTTTCGACTCTTTTACTATTTTTTTGGCATTCTGGGTAAATTCTCATGCTCGCAGCTCCCCCATCTTTTTCTTGCCGCATCATACCATCTGGGCAATATGGAAAGCTCGGAACAAAGCTATCTTCGATGGACAGAAGCCGACTGTCAGTGGAATTTTCTATCAGATCATTAACTCTGCATATCTGCTACTCTCTCGGCCTCCCTCCAGCAAACAGAAGGAAAAAAAAGAAAGAAGGATTGGACATACACCGAACATGGTTTACCCATGTGGATTTTTCGATGGTGCCTCTACATTATCAACTGCGGGCATTGGTTTTTGTTTGTACTTTAATAAACATCACCATCTGGACTGTGCGCTGGGGGTCGGATATGGCACCAATACAAAAGCTGAACTTCTGGGTCTTTGGGCCCTTTTGTTCACCTCCCAAATGATGAATATCCCACTGACCCATATATATGGTGACTCACAAGTCATCATAAATTGGGCAAAGGGTCTATTTGCCCTCACCCCACCAGATCTCCATCACTGGTGTAGGGAAACACAACAGCTTCTCCGAAACTTTCCGGGTCTCATACTCAGTCACATCTATCGTGAACACAACCGGATTGCTGACAGCCTTTCAAAAACAGCACTCTCACTTACTCCTGGTACTGGCTGTCTTTCTGAATTTAAGAATGACCTTCTGGTCATTAGAGAATCGATACAGCTCTTTTGAGCTTTGGAAGTGTGGAGTATTGCATCCACATTGTTTACTGCTTGATGCAATTAATGAGTGGTTGATTCTGAACAGCAGCTCGGAATCCCCTTGGTTCACGATAGATTTGGATGGGTACATGAGACCCCTGTGAAGATATGACTAATATCTGATGGGACATTTCTCTTTTGTTTGCCTTTCCCCCTGACCACAGTCCGGATGTGTACTCATATGATATTATGTTCTTTGACATGTAACTCTTTTTGGGTGAGTGTTAACACTGCCCTTTGATTCTTAATAAAGAATAACAAGGACAGGCTTTTTTTCCTGAAAAAAAAACTAAATTTAAAAAACTAAATTAAATTAAACTAAATTTATTAAAATAAATTTATAAAAATAAATTAAAATTTTTGTTTTATGTTTTTAAATATAGTAAAGAAGATTAAATTTGTGTCCGGAAGTTGGGAGGAATTATTGTTATAGTCTTCACTCAAGTTTATTTCTTATAAGTGACATGAAACTCTTATTAAGTCCTTCTTTAATTATTGAGTGGATTATGTAAAATAATAAAATGAGAGAATGAAAGAAAATAAGCTCTAAATTACAAATTTTAAATTAAAAGAAATAAAGAAAACAAAATAAATTTGAATAAAAGATTGTTCCTGTAATAACAAAATAATAGCATAGGTACCCTTTAAACACACATATTCTGTTTCAGAAGGCAGACGCGAGTTACCTCACCTCAATCCAAATAGGCCCTTTCACTCTTAAGGGGACAAATAGAGCCTAGGAAGCAGCCCACTAATGTTCACCTCGGTCACAAAGCAAAACAAAGCGAAGGAAAGCTTCATAACTAGAGCAAGATACAGCTACATCATTACTCCATCAAGTAGTCATGTAGTTATATCATCGGTTCATCAGATAATCTAGTAGCCAGATAATTGAGTCCCCCATATTTTGGGTTGCTTCACCGAAGCAACGGCTCGAGATTCTTGGTCTATTTCGAAACGAAATAGAGAGAATTGGATTCCTCTCGATAGATTCGTTGAACATGATTTCGATCTAGCTTCTAGTCTTTTATAAGATCATTATTAATGTGATAAAAAAATTAAACTTATTTTTATCAAAACAATATTATTAAATAATAAAATTAATGTTAAATTTTAAATATTTTATAAAAGTTAAAAGTTTTAATCAATTTTAAATGATGAAAACCACAAATTTAAATTATAAAATTATTTTGAAAACACACTTTTATATTAACAAAATTGTCCAGTTGAGAAGGGTGTATTTTTACAATTTATGTGGATGTGGGGAGAAGTGTCTATGTGTTTCATACAAACAAAAAATTAAAACAGATTGCATGCATTAGTGTAATGTAGCATACTGTAGCGTGGGTGGGAAGTGTCCATATGTTCCATAAAAATAGAAAATTAAAAGTGGGGAAGTGTCCATATGTTTCATAAAAATAGAAAATAGAAAATAAAAAATTAAAATTAAAATTAAGAATACATACATGGGTGTGCTATAACATAGTGGTGAGAGAAATTTGTGTTGTAGTTTAGTGGTAAAAGCTTTGTAGATTTAATCCTCTCAAAGCTTTGCAAACCCAAAGATAAATAGATTTGTAAAACCTAAAATAAATAAATTTATAAAACCTAAATAAATATATTTGTAAAACCTAAAATAAATAAATTTATTTATTATTATTATTATAAAAATGAATTCAAAAATACAACTTGATTTTATATTATTTATTATTGATAACTACAATTTCATAATTCTAATATTTGTCAAATTTAAAACTAAAAATATCATAATTTTAAAATTATTTTAAATAATAATTAAAAAAATTAATTATTAAAAAACCAATTCTTAAAACATGTACTACATAGTTATTGCATTCATAAATAATATTTTAACAAAAATCACGAATCTGCCCAAAATTAATTTTACATAAAAAATAAATAATATATCATTTCACTTTCATGGTCTCTTCCTTTCTCGGACCACAAGATTGCTTGTAATTTTAATATTTTGACGTGAAGATACATTGGGTGTGATGGTTAGGTTTGTAAACCTACAAGTCCAACCAACCATTCGGCAAGTCTAGACTCTACTCTTACCAAGTTCCATATACAAGGGAAAACTAACAAAGTTCGTGTTTGGGAATTTAATATTCTTTCTTTGGCAATCAAGTTAAAGTTGCTAAGGATTTGTGTTCATCCTTTCATTGAAAGGAATCTATTATTACATTACCGGAGTTTCAATGTAAAAGGTGTATTTGATGGTCAACGGGTTTATTTTGGTTTTTGAAAGGGGAGTGTTGAGATTTTTATGTCCCCGACAGGGGATATATATGATTCACGCAGGTGGATTAATTCAGAATGTAGGTTCAATTTTTTTGGTTTTTAAATGTCTTTGCTATAGTTTGGAATAATTTTTAATTTTGGCATTTTTTAAATTTTGATTTAACTTGGCTCTTATTCGTTATGTGTAGGTGATGTCATTATGGGATTTTGTGTCCCAAGACCCGGCGGCGAGCTGATGTAAGCAAGCATTGTGATCATTATTATTCTGTGCAAGCAGGGAATTGTGTATTCCATAGGGTTTTGTGCAATATTATTTGTAGTATTTTATACTAATGTTTTACATGTAAATTAAACCATTTTGCTATGTTTTTTTCATCCACCCTCTTATTATGGATTGACCTTTTTCATTTCTTCTAGTTTGACACATTTGACAATACACACAGACAACCTGCTCACTTTGGGGAAGCCTGACAATTGTTTGATACAGAAAGTCGACATGCATGCAGTCCATTACTCAAACAAAAATTTTGTAACTCCTGTCCAGCTGCATGTAATCGATGTGCATGCAACACTCCACTTGGATAAAGCCACGACAGCACCAACAAAGCTAGCTTTTTCTTTCCTTTCCTTAAAACGTCACTTATAGTGATGCATATGTTAATGGAAACCACAACGGGATTACCAGAGCTGTTGTTTCCAATGAAGTGCCAGGTATTTGAAACCACGCTGAGCACCGTTGCTTTTTGGTATGAAGAAAAATTCAATACAGATATTTTTTAACTAAGATGGGTTCTTTGTTGTAGAAGAAATCCCTAGCCCAGTTTGGGTTTGGAGAAATAAGTAGCACTTGTGTGTGCTAGCTGTTGCTACCGCCATGGCTAGAGTTTCATATTTAATTCCAAAGGTAGCTGTGACCGCCATGGTCGGGGCCTTTATCTCCTCACCAACGCTTTAAACGGAGCGGGCAACGCATAATTATGGAAGCGTGTAGAATAAATTCAAGGTTATCCGGTTTTCATATTGCACCTGCTCTGACTTGTTTGCCGTGTTGTAGAATCCTTTTATTTTATAAATTTACAGTGTCAGTAAATAACTAGATAAGCTTTCTTTGTTTTTTCTTCAAATTTTTGAATTGTCTCGATCTTAAGCTAAAGAAAAAAATTTCTCCATCTGGTTTGGCAAGGATCTGATTAAAATGATGTTTTGCGGTGAATAGATAAATTTTGTAAACCTGCGGACCCGAATTGTAATAAACTTACCGTTGATTTTTGCATCGCAGAGATATCCGAGCTTGAATGTGGGTATATATATATAGAAACAAGTACTTTTAAAACTAAATAATGAATATTACTGTCTTCCCATCATTCTTCATACGGAAGTTTCTGGAAGTGATAGTGTTGCTTGATACAGAACCATTTGGCAATGAGCTGCAATCAACATGTTACCAATCAGTTGGGTCACCATGTTAGTGGTTCTAAAAGAATAGGAGTTCGGTATAAAATAGGGGGATCCGTTCTCTGCATATCAGAGATAGAATGTTTTCATATCAAGATTCTTGGAAAGACAATAGCTTGATAGCCACCTTGGCACTGGTTAGGTTTGAATTGAAAGCTTCAACCTCTTTTTTGGTAAAATAATTTGTCAAGTGTTGAATATATGTTTTACAAGGTTCTCTGTTAGAGGCCTACAGAATATCAATAAGGCTAGTACTACACTTAACTAGGTATTGGGCTCGGTCCTTTCTCTGTCATTTCATTACTTGTTAATAGTTTTGGTTTTCACCGAGTTTTTGGGTTTTTAACTCATCTTTTATTTATTTGCAAATATGTTTTATCCAATGGCCTGGAAACTTCTTTGCTTAGAATTGAAAAGGAAACAACTCATGTGCATGGAGATTCATGTAACGGGCTTAAGTTCAATGGTAAGGAACTCACATGGTGTTTTAGGTTCATTTGATATGCAACCCTGGCTGCCATTCCTGTATTCCTCGTCTGGGTAGTTCTTTCTCAGTTGTATTGTAACAGTTGAGTGTATTATATAAAGAAATGGTAGGAGATCCTACTATTTAGTATTTGCTTGCTTTGTTTAGGAAAAATAAAAATACACAAAATCCCTGGACAAAAAAGGATTTCTAGAAGAGGAATCAAGCTTTGCAAAGTGCAGCATTTTGATTATGAATGTGTATTTTTTTTTGTTTTTGATTGTGTGTTTGATGGTCTAGATATGTAGATTTTATTTTATTTAATTTGTTTTTTCTCACTTTGTTAGGCAAGGTAATGTAAGTCATGTCGCGTAATGTTCTTGTTGCAGGGAAGGTCACTCAGGTTGTGTGATATTCTTGCTGTAATGGGGGTGTATGTGTTTTCGTTGAGTCTAAGAAAATGGAATGAATTGCTGTCAAATTTTGGGCTATGTTGGGTCTTTTTAATAATGGCCTTATTTGAGTAATCTGGCAGATGGTATCCTCGAGAAGGTCCACACAGTCTTCATAAGAAAAGCGTTCTTTATACTGCATTTTTCAATCAAGGGATGAAATATTTAGAGCCACATCTTAGTATGTTAGCTGGACTTGATCTAGGGTCACAATCACATTCAATGTAATATGAGCAAGGTCCTTGGATTCCCGCAACTGACCCACACCCTACTAAGTGACCAAAGTGGACATGCATACTTGAATATACAATGTTTTACAGCAGGGCATTTCTATGGCCCTAGATTTATAACCTCCTCCAGCATGAGGTCACTATCCTACAATATAAAATATACATGTTTGCTTCAAATTTTATATAAAATATATATTGAATGAATTTTAAAAGTTTTACTAACATGAAAATTTTATTTTTTATTTTTTATGGTATCTTACAGAATTCCATTTTCTATTTTAATTTTTATGGCATCTTACAAAATCCCTGGATTTATTCGAAGGCACAATCCTGCATTAAACTAGCGAGTTGACTATTGAATAATTTTTGTTTTTTAGACTAGATGTATACTTTTGTCAGACATTTTTCACAACGAAATCTATGCTTTCATTCTTCAGCTGCAACTGCAACCGGGTTCCAAAACTAGAATCTCTCTTTAGGTAACTGGACCATAATTTCCTAACTCACTAACAACCCTTCCTCTCTCTCTTGGCTAATGAAAATATATCTGGAATGCTTCTTCTGAGAAAGAAGTTAATGAGTTGGCAGCATTCCTCCATCCATAATCCTAGGTTTAAAGGCATTAATAAAGTCTATGGTTGGTGAAGCTGTTTGGGGCATCATGTCCAGCGACCATGCCATAATCCCTGTAATTCCAATTTTGCTTGAAACAAATTTGTCATTCTGCTAAACTAAAAGTTGATGGATGTCTTAATCGATGGAAAGCCTCTTTGGTTAGAAAAAGTGGCTCTGATTGATCAAAATTACAAGCTTTAGATTTACACATTCAGCTCCAGCCTTTCTATATAGTTGTTTGGCGAAATTTACATATATCAATAAGAAGATGGTGTACTATTTGGAAAAGAGCACTTGTTGTGGTGATTGCGAAGGAATTTCATAGTTGAAGTTACATATATCAATAAGAAGGAGTATTGTTTGGAAAAGAGCACTTATTGTGGCGATTGCAAAGGAATTTCACAGTTGAAGTAGTGTGGCACCAGCTCATTGATGGGTATCTATTGAAAGACGAAAACATGCTTAGGAATTGCTCATAATTGAGCACCTGGATACGGTCATATTGGAAAACGTTATTGCCCACTTTGTATAATCTCCATTGATTTTATATATTTTATTCTTCATTTCCTTGTTTTACTTACAATATTTATTTTTTATATACATGCACATAATGTATCGTTGAACATAACAAATATTTTACCATTCGCTTTTATTATTTTAAAATTTTTTAGACAATACAAAGCTATTCTATAATAAAGAGCTTTAGTAAGTTCAAAATATCTGCATCTACATGTTTGTAGAATTTGTCGTGCTTTGATTAAGGTTTACATCTTTCATGTTAGTATAAGTAATGTATTAGTATAGATAAGGTATCAACAGACTTCTTTCTTTAGTTCTATATATATTCCATTAGACTATGTATATTTAAGTGCATTTATGTATTAAGTTTCTTAATATTGAAATGTTGGTAGAATGTGGATGTGTGTATAAGTTATTATTATTATTTTTTTTAACAAAAACGGTTATGAAATATTAAGGAATCAGCAAAGAGGCCGCTGGTTCAGAGACCTAATACAACAAGCATCCCGACTACTTCTTCCTCCAACGGATTAGAAGATCTAAGGAGGAATATCTATGCTAACTACCGAATTAACAATGAGATCATGGAGACCAGCAGCTATTGAGTTATTGGCTGCCAGGTCCGCCAAA
>LPNX010676782.1:138838-216191 GCA_001517045.1 Pseudotsuga menziesii | reverse complement strand
TGTCTCTGTTATGCCATCCTCTTGTTCCTGCATTGGATGGGCTATGGGAGCTTCTTCAGGTTCCTTAATAATTTCATTACTGGATTTCTCTTCCTCTTCCACGAAGTCCTCCCTTACTTCACTGGTTTCTTTTGTCTTGGAGGTTTCAGGGGACCTTTCGAGGTGTTTGGTCCCTTCATCCAACTTTGGATCGGGGTGTTTTTTTTGTTTTGGTTCTGTTTACCTTTTGCCAACCTTCCCCCTTGTCTTGATGGATCTCAGGCTTCTTAGGGCAGTTGCGGACGAAGTGCCCATATTCATGGCAGCCCCGGCACTTGAAGGGGAGCTGTTCATAGTCGAGCCTTTGATAATGATTCCAATTCCCCACAGTTAGTTTAATAGCTTCTGGGAGTCCAGCATCTAGGTCCACCTCCACGCAGATCCGGGCGCAGGCGTAGTGGTCCTTTGGGCTAGCCATGTCAATATAGTTTCCAAGAATAGTCCCGATCGCCTGGAGAGATTTGGAGTTCCAGCAATGCATGGGGAGGTTAGGAAGTCTGACCCAGACTGGCACGGCCTTGGGGATGTCAGCCTCGGGATCGAAATTCGGGGTCCACCCATTGAGGTAGAGGCCTTGCGGTCCCATGAAGTAGGGCCCGTTCCTGAAGATTAGTTCCTTGTCTTCTTTTGCTTCGAAGTCAAAGAGGAAAAATCCCCTTCCGACGGAGTAGCATGCAACGTTTTTTGAGATGAGGGGTCTCCAATTTCTTTGGACCCAGCTATCAGTTGTATTGGGCGAGGGCCAAAGCCCCGTGAATTGGCCGACCAGGGCTCGGTCTGCCAGGGAGAGTGCAACCCGCATAGTTTCTTCCGGAGGAAGGGCTACTTCCGGCACGTCCTCTATTCTCTTGACAAACTTCGGAGGATTTCTTTCTCCAGATCTCCTATTATGAGGTCGGATTAGATTGTCAAAGGCCTCGGATCTCGGATCCGGAGGCACACCTCCTATCCCGGCCATCAGATAGGCTCTCAGCTCATGAGGCCACGATCAGCTGAGGAGATGCCCTGTAGACAGCCCTCTGGGCCCCGCTGGAGGCAGTCTGAAGCACCTCGATCCAAGATGCCAGCTGATCGATTTCAGTGAGCTGAGGGGGAGCCTGACCAGCGTTCACGCTCTTGGGAAGAGCGCCTGCAACCACTCTCGGCCTCTGTCTCGACTGGTCCGCCTTCAAAAGTCAATCGCCCAAAATAAAATTTTCCCAACTCTTCAATCTTATTCAATAAGTTATTATTATTAATATTATAATGGTTGATTAATATTTCATGGTTGCATGATGTAGATGTTTCTAAGCTATATAATTTGACAAGTTATGAATAAAATTATATATCAAATTGCCTCTGGTGAGTGATAGAGAATGTTTTTCTTACCTTTTATAAATGAAGGAATGGTGAGTGATAGAGAAGGTTTTTCTTACCTTTTAAAAATAAAAGAAGGTAATTTATATTATCAATTGATTTAGTGTAGTTGTATTTTATTAAACCATATTTTTATTATATTATTCTCAAAAATATCTTATAAGGTTGTTTGAGTGAAAAAAATACAAGATAGAATAGCCCACATGAAATAGTTTGGTCTTGTTTACAAGGTAAATGGGGTTCTTATAAATGCGGTTCTTATAAGTTACATAACTCAAGTCAAAATCATATACTAAAAACACACATCACTCAAAATTGAGATATCAATATTACAACACTTGTATATATTTAGGGAAAATATTCATTTTACAAATACTCATTTTCTTTAATTTGAAATTTAAGGTTTTATATCCATTTGGCCGTTCATGATAATATATTACATGCCTAGAATTCATATACATGTTATGACATTATATAAATAATATGTTCAAATTGCTTTAAAAGGAAATCCATATTTATAAAGATTATATAACTTGACATAATATTGATAAGAATATGTATTCAGTTATATACCTTCCTCTCTTAGTATATAGCAAATGATATAATGTGTATGCATTCCTCTCTTAGTATATAGAAAATAATATAATGTATATTTACTGCCTACACCAAATAGTCTGCATCCCAACAATTAATATTGGTTTTAAAAGTGTTCAAACTATGAATCATAAATGTATTCTAATTATACACAAAGTTTATAGTTTCTTTTAAATACTTTGAATTATTCAAATGATGTATTTTGTTGAACTATTATATAATATCACTTGGCACCTCCAAGTTTATATCGTTGAACTATTATATCATATCCTTTGGCATTTCTTTATCGATTCTAATCACTGATTTCAAAAGTTATATACTCTCTCTAATGCTTACATATTAAATGCATTTAGAGTTACCATATTGGGCTTTAGCATGGGTTTCCTATGACAGCCTCAAATATTTTACTTCAAGTAAGAAAATGGAAATAACTATAAAGGCCACGCACTAAATTAATACTCTTATACAAATTAAAAATACTATATTCTTTCTTCAAAGTAGAAATATTGAATTTTTATTTATTTTTATAAACATAAATCAGTACGTTTTTAAGCTTTGATTCCAAACAAAACATATAAGCCTAACACAATAACTACAAGGGTCATCCACCAAACTATTTCTCTCACACTTAAAAAATATTATGATATTCCATCACACTAGACCATATATGAGTTTTTATTCGTATAGACATAGAGCCATATATATATATATATATATATATATATAAGCATACAGGTTTTGATATCAAAGAAAATCCATAAAAAATGCATAATTGTAAGGACCATCCACTAAACTAATGCTCTCACACAACTAAAAAGAAATGCTATATTTCATTAAATTAGAGATATAAGCTTACTATAAAATGAAGCAATTTTTTGTTAATACAAGTATGGTATTCTTTCCAAAATCCCAATGGATATTAGATCGAGGGAAAAAACACCAAAAGTGAAAAGAACCTAGGACAAATACATTTCAAGTGCCTTGAGATTTTTCGGTGCCTTTCCTTCAGGATTTTTATCTCTAATAGTTCTTTCAATGTGCCATGACTTCAAATGTGAAAAGTCATAGGTGAAACAATATTTGATTAAGTCACCAATAACATAGTCTAGATTATTGGTTTTGTGTAAAATAGTTCTATTATCTTTGCAAAAGCATGTCTTCTTTCAAGAGTCAATAGTTCATTATGTATATTGAGTAGCTAATAGTTTTTTTAGCTATTTATAGAAAGTTAAGTGCCCGTGAACCAAATGCAATTACATAATTGAAACAAATTAGTCACAATATTATTGTAATGATTGTTTGCAAATAACTTTCATAAATAAATCATTGTTAATATTTCTTACAATAATGTTATTAGTTCAAGAGCTTTGCACCAAATACTGAAAACAACAACTACTTACTACCAACTAACCTTAGTGGCAAGGTCGGGGACACTGCCACCACGTGGCTCTTGTTTTCATAGTTTTGTGGTTGGGTAATAATTCAATAAAAAAAAATTTGCAAAATAAGTTTTTAATTAAAATGTTTTAAGGTAGTTATATCTTTTTAATATGGTTTACATTTAATGATTGGGTTGGAAATAATCTAAGGGGAACCATTTGAAGGGATCATGCTTTGTTAGGCTATTTTTGGAGCCTATCCTTAGCATCAACCTAGGTGCCTAACCTCGAAGGACCCACAGAGAATTGAACCTCCTATCTCAACTTTATTTGTCTTGGTCCCGAAAGATCCAACCAAGTAAGCTACCCCTTGAGGCTACCAAGTTAGTTATAATATTATAAGCTTTTGGAAATGGAGAAGAGGAAACTTGCTATATCAAGATCATAAAAAATTAATGACAAAAAATAAATATCCTTAACAAATAATGCTTTATTACAAGATACAACTTTTTATCTATGTTAACATAAGTATTATTTTTCTATCCAACAAATGTGGTGGGTAGGTGAATGTTAATGGGACCAAGGAATGTTGGTGAGCTCTTAGGTTTTGTGTTCTCTCCGATCGACAGAGGTAAGGATACTCTTGAGACTTCATATGTGTATGACTCTCAGTTGTTCGATCCTTGATTTATGCACATGTCGTTGTTCACAATATTTTGGTTTTTCATTCTTATAATAGTTCAGTCAAGTTCTTAGATAAGAGAGATAATAGAACTAGAGAATATGGGTTGGAATGTATGGAGACTATGTTACTTAGCTAGTCATGTCTGATTGAGTATGGTTTAGATGTTTATAATAGACATGTCAATCTATGGAGAGAAATTGTGCCAAGCTTCTAGGTAGATAAGGGAGATGGAATCTATGCTTCACTCTTGGAAAGGAAAGGGACTCGAATTCATCACCATTATGCCTAAACAACATGGCATAGTTATGCTGTTGGGTATGTTGGTGAGCCTTTAGGTTATATGTTCTCTTCGATTAATAGAGGTGAGAGTGCTATGGAGTTCTTATTGTGTATGGACTCCCTCTTGTCTATAATTTGATTGTTTTCACTCACATATTCATAGTGTCTTAGTTTTTGGTATTCTACTCAGTTTTTGAATAAGAGTGGTCAGTTTTTGAATAAGAGGGGTGAGTTTATTAGGGTATTTAGTTAAAAGATTCAAGAGTTTTATACAGTTTAACAGTTGGATTCAACTTAAGGTTATTTATAGATTTTAAGCTTGTTGAGTTGCTTGATAAAAAATGAAGATTGTAACTCTATTCCACCTCTGAGAAAGATAGGGACTTAGTCACATTATAAATTTGCTCATCCAGTTAAGTACAATTTTGATGTTGTTGAGTCTCTTTCTTGTTGTAATTTGAGTGTAAATATGTTGAAGACCTTTGGTGAAAAGAGAGATAGTCAAGAAGTTATAGAATCATGGCTCCGTGTTATTCCTAGACAGCGTCCTCATCTCTTCACAACTAATCCTTTGGGAAAATTTCAAGCCAATGAGGAGAGCAATCTTGAATTTCATAAAGTACGGGAAAATATGGAGGCTATTTGGAAAGGATGAAACAATACGCAAAATATTATAGCTTGCAAATGGATAGTTTGAGAAAGAAACAAGAAGAAATCGAGATCAAGTTGAGTGATCATATCATTAAATTTGAGAAATTTGCTAGAGGCATTGACCTACACTTCAATATTATATTTGGCTACACGAATGTCAATTAACTATAGGGAAACAATGGACTACCAATGACTCTGTTAAACAATTTCCTGAAGAGGAGAATATAACCATATAAAGTGACCAACTCATAATTGACCAATAACATCCATTCACCATTGACACAAACCAAGAGGATGTTATAATTGAGGAAGGTTATAGTGGGAACCAATTAGATCCATAATGTTTTTTAATGGTCTATACTTGTGTTTTTCTTCTCCACCAATATGTCAGACAATACAACTTTAGCAATGATAGGATAAATTATGGTCTCAGTTGGTCAAGAGGCCTCTTAGAAACTTTTTTTAAAAGGCCCGTCTCTACAAAGTTTGCTGCAATTTGGTAGTTTTCAGACTATTATGTACTATTCTCAGCTAATTGGCCATTCTGCGACCCCCTTTTAATGCAAATTCACGCACACGCACGCATGCACGCACGCGCACGCGCATGCACACACACACACAATTTTTCCCTGTATAGGGTGTTACGGAAGCAGACTAAAGAGCAAATGGATGCATGCATTTTCAAGTGATAAGTGGCAACATGGGGTCATTATGTTTAAGCATGAGAAAGAGGTGGTAAGGACATCAAAGGTCATGCTTGCTTAGCTCTTATATATGATAAAAAAAGATGTAGGTACATGATGTATACTACACCAACATGCATTGAAATATATGATGAGGTTGGAATGGGTGGAGCAACTTGAAGCTTATCTGGAGGATGTTCACGCCCTCAATCTCCTAAAGGTTGCAATTAGTCACTTTTGACTTTGGTATGTAAGAGTTCAACCTCGTCCTTCTGTAGATGTTGTGTATTCAACTACCATTATTCCCTATCATAACGTTCTACGAAAATTGCAACCAAATATTTCAAAGTGTATTTTTGGCTTTCTAGGAAGTCACGTCTATAAATGGGCATATTGAAGTTATGTTTCTATAGTAAATGTAACGATTCTTAGGTTGGCTTTTGCAAGTAAGCTTCTTAGGAATGGTGCAAAATGTTTGGAAGAGTTTCTAAAGATTCTAACAATAGCATGAGCAACAGTCATTGTAGAATCAACAAGCGACAGAATTAGCAGTGAAAATAAACAACATATTGTTGTAGAACCTATTGTTTGGAGAAGGTTTCTGTCTTGACCTATTTATTTCAATGCAAAAAAGTTTAAATGCATGACTCACAATTCTCATTTGTCTATTGGTGTTGTTCCTTATGAAAGATGTGAGGAACATTGATGAAACAAACCCTACCTAGAATGAAAACATGTCCTCTGTCTCTGAATCACTAAAGGAATTTTTACATTGTTCCAAAAGCTTTGAGTAATATACAACTTGTTGTTTCTACCGTCATGGATTTTTGCATGTAATAAGTAGAAGGAGTAGCAATCATAACAAAAAAGGATATTGTGGTTTTACTATCTTAATCATTATTAGCGTACACATTTTCAACTTGAATCTTACAACAAGTATTGAATTACATGTCTAGAAGAAGTTCTCCTCTTTTACAAGTTGGTTCAAGACCCCATTTTACATGTGAGTACTCACTTAGGAAAGAAAAGTGTAAGTATGGTAATTATGATACCTAGAGGGATGGAAATGATTGAGTAGTAGAAGATGGTTTCCATTGTAGCAAAACAAACAAGTGTAAGTATGACAATGCACTGTCCTACAACAACACAAACCATTAAAGGTTCCCTTCATGAAAAGGGTAGATAACTTAGTGGTAGAGTAGCCTTCATGAAAAGGGTAGATAACTTAGCCCACGTGCTAGGGGGAGCCCTTGGGTTCAATTCCTAAACAATATAAATTCTAACAAATTAAATTATATCCATTGGTTGATCACGCAATTGACAATAGTTGAACTACCTTTAATTGATGTCTCCTTTTACGTTTTTTTTTGAATATTATTAATATGCACATTTTAGTAAATATTTATTTATTTATTTTTATTCTTTTTATATTTACAAGCTAAGAGTTAATATCCAGAAAGTAAAACGCATGTATGTGGATAATGCATGATTTTCTTAATGGCAATTACCATGTTAGCTATTCGATGAGGGCACTATATATTTTTTCATTTAAATTTTAGTTCTAATTAAGCTTATAATTATCGGTTCCTTCCAAAGACAATTATCATATAAAAATGTCATGCCTTTCTCACTAGTATAATTGTCTTTATTCTTTTATAATCTAATATGGTTAGAGCAATCTCGCTAATTTTATTTGACAACTACATCATAGTTCTTTAACTATCTAGATGTTTCACCATGGTTTACTCACCGAGGATCATAGTTTGTTTGCATATCTAGTAATCCAACTTTCTATTCTTATAAACATAAAGTATTCTAAGGATGAGATCTATATTTATAATTTTTTTGTTATATCCCCAACATTTAATTTTCTGTCGGGGACATTATTGCTGGTGTTTTTTGTTTGGGGTTTTATGCTCTTTTTTAATGTAGTCTTCAAATATTGCAAAAAATAAGTGTTCATTTTTAAACGCCCTTTATCTATGTTTTGATTGCCTTCTAGCATGTTGCCATTAGCTTCGGTTGGGGTTGTTAGTTTTTCTTAGATCTTGTTAGCTTAGTTAGGATCTTTATCTGAAAGAATAACAAGTACATCAATATGCATAAGACATAACATATACACATGACACAGAGATTTGCACCAGGGAAATCATAATGGAGAAAAGCATGCAAACTTCCTCATAATAGTACAGTCACAAAGACTGTGTCATAAGATGATCAATCCCAGTAATAAGAAGTCGTCAAGAGCTATCTATCTCTCCTCCTCCTCCTCCTCCTCTCTCTCTCTCTCTCTCTCTCTCTCTCTCATGCAAACTTGAGTGAGTGTGAGGCATGTATAAATGAGGGAGGGTGCTTCCCTATTTATATTAATAAAGTGACTGACCTATTACATGATTGGGGATGACCTCTTACCCTAACAGGGTCGACTTCTCCCAGAGAGACCCCAAAAATACATTACATGATGTTTCACCGGGGACTATTTCCCCGACTTACAACGAAGGTTGTACCTCAAGGTCTATACATAATAATGACATCCCGAAAGGAGGTAAACACATCTCTGATGGAGTTACAACAACATACAATGATAATATACATCAGAATATCTTCCAAAGTTACAAATACATCAACAATCCCTCTTAACTTGGAAGGTATTCTATCTCTTCCACAGTCATCAACACATCTGGTCAAGTCTTCATCGAGAAGTCGCATCACAGAGTCATAGAGTCATAATCATAGTTTCTGCCATCATCATCTTCTTATTGATCATCGAAAGATACTATTTTTCATCAGAAGATTCTATAGAGCCAAACCTTTTTCATGCTGGGTGTAGGCCTAGTCCTCATCCAGGTCATCACCACATATGCAAGCAAGACATCGCGTAGGAATAGTCAAAGACCTTCTTTACATTGTCACGACAATAACCCGCGTCTCCTACCTTTATCTTGTCCTATCCAGATCATCTCTTTTGTCCCACACAAAACAAAACAAAACACACAAAGCACAAATCAGATGCAAACCACCTACATTCTATCACCATAGTAGTTTGCCAGGATATTTCACGTCATTAAGACAATCTGTAACATCCACTATGCGAGAATCTCCTAGGAGCACACTCAGTGCATCACGTCTCTCCATGGTCAACCTACGTTCTACCAGTAAAGGAGAACCACCTAGGTGCACCTCAAGTGCTTCATGACCTTATCATCTCCAACATGGGAACACACACATATATAGAGTGTATGTAAGGACTGATTACGACTGAATAACCTGCTACACCATGGATTTTACGTTCCATGTCAACCTCAAGGACTTATTATAACTGAACAATACATCCAAGATATTTTTTGTTCAAACAACCTTCGGGGCGTATTACATCCGAGTAACCGGCATACCACGCTAGGGCTCTTTTTACACTCGGACAACCCATAGGACTTATTACATCTGAATAACCTGCGTACCACGCCAGGGCTCATATTTACATTTGGATAACCCATCTTAGGACTGATTACGTCTGAGTAACCTGCGTATCATGCTAGGACTCATACTTACACTCAGACAACCCACATTATTAATTACGTCTAAGCAACCTACTACACTAGGGTCTTTTTTCGCTCAGACAACCTGTCTCATTTCCCATGTGAGATATCATGCATCATTGTCTTCTGTCCTCTCACTATTTCTAGCATAGAAACATATTAGGACTGATTACATCCAAGGGTAACCTGCGAGCTTCGTTGGGACTTATTACATCTGAGGACAACCCAAAGGACTGATTACATCTTAGCAACCTATGATCTTTGCCAGGATTTTATGCTCAGACAACCTGTCTCTCCATCTATACTAGAACTCATCACTCCCTCTTTTGAGGGGTCTTTTTCTGTATCACACCAAGTCTTTCTTTGAAGTACTCTAACTTCACTCTAGCTAGAGGCTTGGTCAACACATCGGTTATTTGCTCGTTCATTGCCATGTGTTGGAGCTTCACTACTCCTTTTTGCACCATATCCATGATATAGTGGAACTTGATCTCTATGTGCTTCAACTTGTCATGGAACACAGGGTTCTCAAACAGCTTCACACAACTTTGATTGTCGCAGAAGATACAAGTCACATCTAACTAGAGATCAAATAAATCATACATTAGCTTTTGCAGCCACATTGCCTCGCAAGTAACTAAGCAAGTAGCAACATACTCTGCCTCGATTGTACTCAGCGCCATGCATGACTACTTCCTACTAAACCAGAAGATCATGCCAGATCCCAAACTGAAGCAACAACCCAGAGTGCTCTTCCTATCACTGGCGCTACCTGCCCAATCCAAATCAACATAATCGTGTATGTCAATCTTCCGATTCACATCATACTTAATCCCATAATCCACTGTACCTTTTAGGTACCTCAATACATGATTTTGCAGCTATCAAGTGAACATGTCTCGAATCCGTCAGGAACTGGATTAGGGTGTTCACATCAAAGCATATGTCAGGTCTCCTATTCACCAAATACATCAAGGAGCCAATCATCTTACGATACATCGTGGCATCAACCGACTCAGATGAAGCACCACACAAAAGCTTCAAGTTTGATGCCATAGGTGTGGATATTTCCTTGTAGTCCAACATTTCGAATCTCTTCAGAATCTCTACTGTATCCTTTCCTTGATCAAGGAAAATCCTATCTGCACTCTGCCACACCTCCATTCGTAAGAAGTAGTGCATCATCCCTATGTCTTTCATCTCGAACTTTGTAGCAAGTCTCCTCCTTTCATCTTTAATGAGTTCATCCTTGCCCATCAGAAACAAGTCATCGGCACATAGCAAGAGCATCACTGGTCTTTCGCCTTCAACCTTGAAGTAAAGGTTGGAATCATCTTTACTCTTGGTAAAGCCTTGGCTCACCATGAAGCTATCAATCCTGCCATACCATGTCCTCGGTGCCTGTTTCAATCCATACAAGGCCTTCTTTAATTTGCACACATGAGTTTGTCTATCATGTGTCTCAAATCCCAGTGGTTGTTCCAACACTTCCTCCTTGACTACACCATTCAATAATGTTGTATTGGCATCCATCTAGTGTATCTTCCATTTCATAACTGCAGCTAATGCAAGTATGGTCCTCATGGAAGTGTACCTCACCATGGGTGCAAATGTCTCTTCGTTTTCTATGCCTTATTTATGTGAGAAGCCTTGTGCTATGAATCTTGCCTTGTATTTATCAATGTTGTTATCTGTAGTATGGTTGATATTTTAGATCCACTTTGAATTCATGACGTACTTCTTTTCTGGTCTCAGAATTATCTCTCAGACATCATTCTTCATGATCAACTGATACTCCTCGATCATGGCATCCTTCCATTCTTTCTTTTCTGCAGCCTATTCATGGGTGGAAGGTTCCTTGCTAATGATGTCACACAGCATGACACATAGTTGTTGTAAGGCTTTGGCCTTTTCCTTTCTCCATGCATTCCTTCTAGAGCACCATACCTTTTTGCTTCTTGTATGAGATTTTGTGGCCATGCTGGTTTTCTCTTGTGGGAGTCCTTCTTGAGAAGTGTCTCTACTAGATCTTGTGGTTCTTCCATGTCATGATATTCATGGCCTTCCGGAATTGCTTCTCCAATTTCCATATCTTGGACTCTCGTTTCTTCAGGTTCCTCGACCTCTTGAGTAGGTAGCCTCTAGATCTGAAGTATGCCAAGTCTTCATCAAAGGTTACATCTTTGCTAATGTTGATATTCTTGAAACCTGAAAAGTATATTCGGTAAGCCTTTTATGTATCACTGTATCCTACAAATATACCCTTCCTCCCATAAGGATTGAGTTTGGCCCTCTTCTCCTTTGGGATATGTGTGTACACCATGCAACCAAATATTCTAATATGGATGGCTTATGGTTTATCTCCCGAGAAATCCTCTACCAGAGTTTTGTTGTCAAGTAATCTATGAGGAGTACGGTTCTGTACATACACAAATGTCCTTGTTACTTTTGTCCAAAGGTGCATAGGAAGATCATGGTCATGTAGCACTACTTTTGTTACTTCCATTATGGTTTGTTTCTTTCGTTTTGCAACCCCATTCTGCTGAGGATTATATGGAGTGCTAAACTCCCTCTTAACCCCATACTCTCTGTAGAATTCCTTATCTGACTGCAGATTCTCTGCCATTATCTAACTGTAGAGTCTTGATCTTCCTTTAATTTTGGTTCTCGACCAAGGCTTTATATTCCTGAACATACTGAATACTTCATTTTTCCCTTTTAAGAAATATATCCAAGTCTTACGTGAGAAATCATCTATAAAGGAAACATAGTACGCATACCCGCTTAATGAGCTAGAAGACATGGGTCCACATACATCTGAGTTTACTGTCTCCTGTATTCCTTTAGCCTTGCTTTCACTGTTGGGAATTGTCTTATTTGCACATTTCCTTGCACACCCTTTTCAAATGCCTTCATGATTTGCCTGGATCTCTAGAAGTCCATAGATTGCTTTGCTTGCCATTGGTAGTGCTTTGTAGTGCACATGTTCAAGCCTTAAGTGCCATAGTTCACTTGGTTCTATTGACTCATGAACCAATGCTTGTTCAGGATGTCCTTTTAGTTTGTGCAAGCCATTGTCTTCTTCTCCAATCACTGTTGCATCATCTATTGTCTTTCCTTTAGGCCACATTAGCACGTGGCCATCGAGAAATATGACTCTCATTCCCTTTGCGTCTAGTGCATAATGGAGAGAAGATTCTTCTTCAATCCTGGAACATACAACACATCCTTCATCTTTAAGGATTTCCCAGAGTCTATCTTGTATGAAGCTACTCCACTCCCTTTTATGGGGTATTGATAATCATCCGCAAGTTTCAGCTTGTGAGGTGACTCATGCTCAGGCATATTGCCGAATGATTTTTTGTATCTCGTCATGTGTTTAGATGAACCACTATCCACAAGCCAATCATTGCTTCCATGTGAGATAGTACCCGTAAGTGCTGAGATTAACACATACTCTTCATCTGAATCATCCTTCTCTCTTCTGAATATTTTGTTTGTTGGTTCATCGTCTTCGACAACATGAGCATGGTGTCTCTTTTTCCTAATGAGATAGTCTCTTGTAAAGTGTCCCTTTTCATCACAAGTATAGCATCGAACATTGGAAGGATGTCTCTTGATCTTCTTTTGTTTGTTGTCCTTCTTCTTGTTGTGATGATAGTTATCCTTCTTCTCCTTCTTCTTATAGTTCTTCCTGGTGTGAACTGTGAGAGCTTGATCTTTAGTTTCTCCCTTCTTCTCTTCTCTTGTTATGAGTCGAGCTTATTCTTGTGTGCATTCTTCTTAGAGTCGGCTAAAAGAGATCAGCTTCCTTCTTTCATATATTCCTTGAATGAATGAGTCCCATGATCTAGGGATACCATTCAAGGTAGTCATCACAATTTCTCCTTCTTCGACATTCTCTTCAACTGCTTCAAATTCTTCTTTGATTTGAGCAACCCTTGTGAAGTAGGGTTGTATAGTTAATGAGTTTTTTATCTTCACATTCTTCAATTGATTCCTCAAAGTCATCTTTTGATTGATGTTCTTTCCCTAAAACATCTTTTTCAAATCATCATATACTTCCTTCGACGGTGTCTTGGAGGAAGACACATGGTAGATGAGGTGATCCTTAATAGAATATGCAATTATTCTCTTGGCCTTATCCAAGTTCTTCTTATGAGCAGCCTTAGCCTAATCTCCCTCTAGTTTTGGAACTTCTCAAGTGATGTACTGATCCAAATCATTCTCTTCAAGGATCAGGGAGATTTTGTACTTCCATGATCGGAAGTTATCAACCCCCCCAAGCTTGTCCTCAAGATGAGTATGGTGAGTCGTATTTTCAAATGAGAACCTCAAATGGAAATAACAAATATTTATATCTTACCGATTTGAGGTGTTCTACCTCGTTCTAGAGCTGGATGACCTAGGGTTTGTCAGAGAAACCATAATTTTCCAAACTTAGAGTTTGGTAATTTTGTTTGGACAGAAATATGTGCCTCCTTGAGGTGAGTTGCTCAGTAGGGTCCTTTCTTGAAGATTGAGGTGGGAAGCCTCCGAAACTTGATGCCCTAGTTTCTCCTAGCACGAGTGATAGGGTCAAAATTGAAACTTCTTCAAATATGAAACTGCTTCCACCAAAATATGCACCCTACTGATGCGAGTTAACCTAGATCTCTTTTCTTGATGATCTGTGGAGAGAAAACCTTGAAATAGGAGGTCCTAGTTTCTGCTACTACATAGTGCCTTCTTTCATAGAGGATCTGATACCATGTTAGTTTTCCTTAGATCTTGTTAGCTTAGTTAGAATCTTTATTTGAAAGAATAACAAGTACAACAATATGCATAAGATAGAACATATACACAAGGCGCAAATTTTTTCACCAGGGAAACCATAAAGGAGATAACCCTACAAACTTCCTCATAATAGTACAGTCACAAAGACCGTGTCATAAGATGATCAATCCTAGTAATAAGAAATAGTCAGTGACTATCTATCTCTCCCCCTTCTCTATCTCTCTCATGCGAACTTGAGTGAGTGTGAGGTGTGTATAAATGAGAGAGGGTGCCTCCCTATTTATACTAATAAAGTGATTGACCTATTACATGAATGGGGACGACCTCTTACCCTAATAGGGTTGACTTCTCCTAGAGAGACTCCAAAAATACATTACATGATGTTTCACTGGGGACTATTTTCCCAGCTTACAATGGAGGTTGTACCTCAAGGTCTATACACAATAATGACATCCAGAAAGGAAGTAAACACATCTCTAATGGGGGTACAACAACATACAATGGTGATAAACATCATAATATATTTTAAAGTTACAAATACATAAATAGGGGCGTCCTAGGCCTCAACAACGCTATGATATCATGCTCTTTAAATATTCCACTAGTCTGTTGAGGGTCTTCAATGTGTTTAAATGCAGGGAGCGAGGTTCTAGGACGGTGGGCTTGATCTTTATTCTTACATTTTCCTGGTTTATTGTGTCTTGATTGTTCGGATAACGCCTATGTTGTTGTTGATGTTAAAGGTTTTAAATGCTGGGATTCAATAGTGTGATATGCGGGGGTTTGACATGGGCCGATGTTGTATCCTTCATCCGTGGCGGCCTCCTGCTTCAGAGCCAGGTGGCTATGATTTTCCTGCTTGTGAAAATTTTGTGTCTGGCGTTCATTTTTACCCATGTTGTTGGTTCTTTGATTTTCCTACTGTGTTTGTCCTTTCAAGACTGTTTGCAGTTGTTTCTTGTATAGTCTTCCTTTCTGTCATTTCCGTCTTTGGGGACCTCTTCCTTGGAAGACTCAGTGGAATTTTTTGTATGGATTTGTAGCACAATCTTTGGGCATTGGTTTCTGTCACCGATGGTGGGGTTCTTTGTTAGATACGTCCATTTCTAATGCAGTTGTTCTTGGTCATTCCCATTTCAAGTTTTTTGTGTCGTTGTTAAGCATTTTTCTTGTTCCAGTTTGCAAGTCGCTCAGTCGTCTATTCTTTTTTTTGTCGATGATTTCTTGTGTTTGTCGTTGGTTCTCATGTTCTCTGTCAGGTTTTTGACACTGTCGAGGTTAGTTGAAGGAATGCGGGATGGTTGTGGTGGTTTCTTGCTTTGGTCATGGTGTTCTTCGATTTCTCCTACTTTTTTATCTGCAATTGGGATGGCCATATCCTGCATTCTATTTCCCGATGCTCATTTTTGTGTTTGAAAAGGTGTGTATAAAAATACCTTCCACTTCAATCCTTGTCTCTCTCTATTTGATTTAGAAAATTTACACTGGTCTTTTTTGAAATTGCATGTATAGTTTCTACAAAAAAATTTGATGCCTTCTGCATATTTTCCATGATCGTGATTGTGTTTCCCTTTCTAGGGTTTTTTTCCCTCGTTCATTTTATGAGTTCATACATTATTCAAGCATCTTCAAACAACAGAAAAAAAAATGTTAACTGATGTTAGGGATTTCCTAAACTACTTGCTAGTAATCTCGTCTTCGAAATTCGTTTCCTCGGGCACAATCGATTGTGAACTACTTTCTTCTTTAACGTAATTGGATTTATGGGTTTCAATATCTTGCCAGTGTTAGTATAAGAAGGAGCAGAGTCGAACATGAATAAGCAAATTTGCTTAGGGTTCGACAAAGTATGCAAATTCAACTCCTTCCATAAACATTTTGTTGATGTGTAATCATTTTGTCATTCAAATGAACGTTTCCCTAAATTTCACTTTCTAGAACTTGGTTACCTTATCTATTTGATTCTTTGCTTGTTCATAATCTATTTTAGTTTGGAAGAAACCTGTGACATACCCAAATAACTTGCTAGAATGCATAAAAACACATTTAAAATAAAGTTTCTTTCACAAGAATTATGGCTATAACCTTTCATAAAATTCATCCTTAAGCTTAAAAGTAAACAAAATTAATTTTCGCAAGGGAATAAAACCTTCCACAATTAAATCCACCTCTGCAACCAGAAAAATTCATTTCTGTAATAAAACTGACTTTTTTGACTTTCGCCCTCCGCATTCCTTAGTGTGGCTTGCGGTAGGTGGAACACTGCAAAACACCACTGCAATTTCCTACCTTTCCGCTTTCTTCATTCCACCTTTCCACCTTTCACTGCAGACTTCAGGAATCAGAAACTTAACATACGACGGACTCATCTCACCACATTCTTCCTTCCGCATTCATCCTTTCCGCCTTCCGCTGTGGACTGCGGGAATTAGAAACTTAACAAATGATGGAATCATTTATCCACATTTCTACCTCCTGCCTTTCTGCCTAACTTCTTCCACATCGTTGATTCATGCGGGGTCAACCTCGGCCGTCGATCTTGCAGGCTGCGGATTGCGGGTTGCGAGCTTCCAACTTTCTCGAAGTTCCACTTCGATATTTTTGCTTCCGCCTTTCCGCATTCCCAATGCGGATTGTGGGTTGCGGAAACTTAACATTTTTTACAAATGTTATTTTCTCTTTCCACATGACTTCTTCTGCATTGTTGATTGTTGCGGGGTCAACCTCGATAGTCGATCTTGCGGGCTGCAGATTGCAGGTTGCGGGCTTACAACTTTTTGAAGTTTCACTTCAAATTTTTTGCTTCCACCTTTCTGCTTATGCCTTTTTCTTAGGGGATCCTTCTAGGGCGTCCAATCCTTAGCGGCTCAAATCTCCATCGTTCATCCTCGCTGGGCCTACCGGATTTCACACATTCCAGAAAGTTAATTTATCCGTGCTTGTTGACATTGTGGAATGAACCTCCGCCCTAGATCTAAATCCTTGTTTGATCTTCATCGTTCATCTTTGTTGGCTTACCGGATACCGCAAATCCAGAAAGTTCATTTATTCGCGCTTGTTGACATTGCGAAATGAACCTCTACTGTAGATCTAAATCCTTGTTCGATCTTCACCATTGAAACATATGGCTCCTACAAGATTTTGCAAATGTGAAAACTTAATTTATTCGTGCATGTTGAGGTTGCGAAATCCACTCTCGCCGTTGACCTCCAACATCATCAAATCTCATCTGTCGAAACATGCGTGGTGTACAATATTTCACAAATCCAAAAACTTAATTTATTCGTGCATGTTGAGGTTGCGAAATCCACTCTCGCCGTTGACCTCCAACATCATCAAATCTCATCTGTCGAAACATGCGTGGTGTACAAGATTTCGCAAATCCGAAAACTTAATTTATTCGTGCATGTTGAGGTTGCGAAATCCACTCTCGCTGTCGATCTGATTCACTAAATCCATCCGATGATAGACTCTGCTTGCAAGTTAACTTTTTCGCCATCACCAAAATTATTAAGTTTGAGCATCTTTCCTTGGCGAAATCGTCTACCGCCTTTGGTATTCCCCTTTTTCCATCTCGACCCTCCTTTCCGTATTATTCGTTTCACTGGCCTGAACTTTTGCAGGGAAAGGTGTATACGCGAGTGTAACAAATCTCATTCCCAAAACTATAAGTATTATCCATTAACTTCATTAAGCCTCAGATGGTTCAACCCAGAACAAAACTCAAGTCTCCCCACAAGGAACAAATACCCTGAGTGTTTAAATCAGGGAAAACATACCGTATGCAAGTAACTCTTTACATAACGTTTTGAAACCATTAGACAACCCAAAATCATCAAATACAAGTCACATTCATTCAAACGGAGCAGGATTATCCTTTTCTAGAAACTAAGTCAACCTATAAGTTTTAGTGGATTGAAAAACAAAGTAGGTGCATTCCATACCATTAATTATCTACATAACCAATGAAATCATAATCATATGAGCACACCCCATTCATCAACAAACCTAAGGGCATCCTCTTATCATTTTAGCAACATGGAAGCATACATTCATACATCTACATACATGCCCTAAGCTCATCAATCAGAAGAAATCATCCAGTATACAAGTGATTCTGTACAACACACTAATACACCCTTTTAGTTGTCATTTACCACAATACAAGGCATAATCATCTAACAACAACACATGAGAACAATAGTTCATAAGAATCATTTCCATTAGTGAGACTGAAGCTATTGATTATCATTTCCTTGACATTGAAACACATATTTGCACGTAAATAACATACCTGGAGTTAAATAGAATGGCAGGAACAAAACCTCAGTGATGGAACCTGTTGTAAGTGAGCCGCAATGAAAAGGGAACAACCACGTTCCACCCAACCGTAGATTAGGCATATATCTCTCTGTCCTCAATCACACCCAAGATAAACTATGCATGCCAAGAGTGGTGGCAGTTAAACTTAGTCCAATTCTCTAGTGAGAAATCACTTACCTCACACAACAAGTATTTCTTTCAGCTTGCCTAAGACAGAGCGCTCACAAATCAAGTATTCCTTGTTCCAGCATACTCAGCGGCGTCCCGCCTCCTAACATATGCTTCCTTATTTATATTTTTTTGTTTTTCCTAGGTCTTTTTGCAGCTAACAGCCAACTCCCCCCATGAATTTTCGCTCCACTACATCTTTGATTCCCTAGGGTGGGTCTAGCGCCATACTGGTATTCCCACACCTGGTGTAAATTCCCGAAGAGTGACCCTTCACGTCCCCCACTCTTGCATGCATAGTTCCTCATTCAACACGGTTGTCCCCATCATTGTCGACTTTTATTACAAGCATCATGTTTTAGTTACATCTGTCCTCCAAGGACTGATTGACATATTCTAGGTCTGCCAATCACATTCAAAATAAAACTAGTTTTTCTAAAAATATTATAAATAAAGTTTATCACTGGGGGGATATTACATCCTTTCCCCCTTATTGTAACAATGTCCACAATATTCTCAGTTGCCTTCCATAATTTATGGAAATAGACCTGGGTGCTTCTTTCGCAGGGCATATTCTAATTCCCAGGTTGCCTCCTTCGGGCTAAAGTGCTTCCATTGTACCTTAACCTGAGCAACGACTCGGTTCCAAAGCACAGTTTCTTTCCTGTCCAAAATGTGCACAGGTTCCATTTGGAATTTTCCTTCTTGTTCCACCTGTACCACATTCCAATCAATTATGTGAGTGGAATCATATACATATTTATTCAGTAATGAAATATGAAAAACATTATGAATTCTTAAGTGTGCTGGAAGAGCAATCTTGTATGTCACGATCCAATCCTTTCCAGGACTTGAAAGGGTCCGCAAATTCGTGGTGCCAATTTGGTACAACTTCCTAGTTTCATGGAGCTCCTTTTGGGCTTGACTCGGAGGTAAACATGATCTCTGACCAAAAACTCTCTATGTTGTCTTTTCAAGTCAGCATAACTCTTTTGGCGATCCCGCGCCACCTTCAAATTCGTCTGTACTCCCCGAACTGTTTGTTCCATGTCTTGCAACATTTTAGGTCCTATCATCAAACGATCCATAGGGTTATCCCAACTAACAGGGGTAGTACACTTCCTTCCATGCATGATTTCAAATGAGTTGATCTTGGCAGAGGCCTGGTAACCATTATTGTATGCAAACTCCGTCAGATGCAAATAGTCTTCCCACTTGGTGGGTCTTTCCATGACATACATCTTCAACATTTCCTCGATGACTTGGTTTGTTCATTATGTTTTCCCATCTGTTTGAGGGTGGTAGCTAGTGTTGAAGTTTTTCTTGGTTTCCAACCATGCAAACAATAATTTCCAAAAGAGACCAGTTTTGTCGAATTTTGGAAGTTGTTGATCGTGGTTGCATGCAGGGGTCTGCGATCCTGACCTGCTCCAGTGGCTGGTGTGGCCTCCAAGGTTGCCTCTGTCTAGATTGACGTTGCATGATCCTGCGTGACTGCTATAGAGGCTGGCGTGGCCCTCGCGGAAGCCCTCGTGGCTTCTGCCTCTAGCAGATGGCGTCCCTTTGGCTTTGTGCAGACAGGACTATTGAACCCAGTCAGATATTGCTCCGAGCCCGTTCTCTTTTGTAGATCCGGTAGATCGGTATTCGAGGCTTGCATTGGATCTTGACCTGGGGTTTAGAGTCATTGGATTTCCAAATGGTGGTTGGGGTGGGCAGAGAGCCGTACCCTGACCCATTTTCGGTGGATTTTGAGAAACATGTCACTGATCAAAGCAAGAGGGTCGCTAAAGGAGCCCCCTCGAAATTCCTTAAGTGAATTGAGGATGTACCTGTAGTCGCTCTGTCGCCGGAGGATACTATTCACATGGATCTCTCGTTGGCAGATTGATCATTGATAGGGAAATTCACTGGATTCTATACTTCACCTAAAACAACCAAGAATTGGGTTCAAAAGAACTGGAGACCTCTGATCTTGAAGAACGTGGAATCATACTTAGTAGGTCGAGGCTACTTCTTATTCAACTTTGAATCCAAGGAGGACAAGGACCTGATCTTATGAAACAGACCCTACTTCATGGGGTCGCAAGGCCTTTACCTGAACAGTTGGACACCAGATTTTGACCCCAAGGCAAATATCCCCAAAGGAGTCCTAGTATTGGTTAGGCTCCCAAACCTACCTATGCATTGCTGGAACCCAAAAGCTCTCCAAGCAATTGGGAACACCCTGGGGAAGTATATTGACATGGAAATCCCAAAAGATCAATATGCATGCACTAGAATCTGTGTGGAGGTGGACCTGGAAGCTGCATTACCAGAAGCATTAAAGCCTAAAGTTGGGAACAAGTATCATTATAAAAAACTCGACTACGAGCAACTTCCTTTCAAGTGCAGAGGGTGTCACAAATACAGACACTTCTTTCGCAATTGCCCTAAAAATTAGGAGATCCAGCAAGATAAGGAGGAAGGGTGGAAAACAGTAAAGAGGACCAGGAAAAAATAAAAAAGCGGAGAAGTGAAAAGGAAAGAAGGGGGGAAAATGCATCAAGGAAAACCTCCCCAGAAGAACGTCCGAAAATACAAAATACCAATGAGACGAGGGATGAAACTAATGCTACATAAGAGAAATACAGTAATGGAGAGAACAAGGAACTAGAAAGGGTAGCTGCTATACCAGTCCAGTTCGAGAAAGATTTTGATTCTCTGACACAGACATATTCAGGATCAAAGGTGGTAAAAGAAGGATGAAATCATGAAAGATCAGAGGAAGAATCTAACATAGAGGAAGAGGAAGAGGAGGAAGGGGAAATAGAGATGGCCACACCAAGCAATAGGAAGACAAGCAGAAGGAAAATGACAAAATAAGCGAGGGAGCAAGCCACATACAAAGACAAACTGCAAGGCTCCCAGTTAACCCTGGAAAGCTACTTCAAAATACCAGAAACACTCGACAACAAGGGAACTTCCAAAAAGGGATTCCCTCATCTACCAAAAGTAAGTGATGAAGGCCCTCTCTTGGAATTATAGAGGTCTAGGTAGTAAATTTAAGGAAGAAGCTATGAAGGATTTAATTTTATTAGCCCAGCCAAACATCTTATTGATCAAGGAGACCAATATGGAGAAAGATGCTTTTCTCCAGGTTAGTGCAAAATTCTGGAAGAAAGGAGGAGGGACCGCAATAAGTTCAACGGGAGCCTCCGGAGGAATTGGATCGCTTTGGGATGATCATAAATTCGATGTGACTGATATCAAGCATAGATCTCATTGGATCCTCACTATGCTGTTGTATAAGGAAACTAAAGTCCAGGTAAGACTCTTTACCATATATGCTCCTGCCTCTTATGCTGAAAAAAAAGATTGTTGGAATATTCTCCGAGATGAAAGGAGTAATTTTCAGGGAAACGCTATTCTAGCTGGAGATCTAAATATCATTTTAAGCCAAGCCGAAAAAATAGGTGGATCCTTGTTCAGAGACCCCATAAGGGAGCATGTTGATGAGATCATAATGGACTAGGACCTTTCAAATGTCATTCCCTCTAAAGAAAAATTCACCTGGAGTAATAAAAGAATGGGACCAGGGCACATAGCCACCAAGCTGGATATATTCTTGGTCCAAGACTCCTTCCTCCTACTGGGAATGAATCCTACTTCCAAAATCTTGCCATATGGGGGATCAGACCACAAGCCGATATTGCTCGAGATGAGGAATGACTAGAACCTTGGTCCAATTCCAATTAGATTCAGCCTGCTATGGGTCGCACACAAGGATTTCTTGGTAATAGTTGCAGATACATGGTCAGCCCCGGTCATGCACTCTTCATTCTTTGTGTGGGAAGAAATATTAAGCAGGGTGAAGAAGGCGCTTAAGACCTCGGATAAATCAATTAAAACTCCCAATCAAAAAAAATTTAAAGCAGCGCTACTGCTAGAGTCCCACGAGACCGCAATGGAGACAAACCAGATCGCTGAGGAGGATTTAAAATTGGAAATGAGACTGCAAAATGATCTCCACGTAGCCTACATGCAGGAGGCAGAAATGTGGAGGCAAAAAGATAGGTGCCACTGGCTTAAGGATGGGGACTGGAATACTGGATATTTTCATAGGCAGGTTGAGGCAAGGAAGAACTTTAAAACTGTGCATCAGATGTAGGCCCAAAATCAAGTAATCCAAGACTTTGGGGAAATCAAAGCGGAAGCAACCCGTCACTTCAGCAAAATCTATGTAGCTGAGCATGTCACCAACTTAAACAATGATCTCATGGAACTAATTCCTCAAATTGTCAAAAGGAAAGATAACGATAGATTGGTTCAAAGGGCCATGATGGAGGAGTTAAAAGATGCAGTGGATGACATGGAGGATGACAAGGCACCTGGCCCAAACGGGTTCAATATTAATTTCATTAAGGTATGATGGGAGATTGTTAAAAAATATTTACTCAAAATGGTGCTCAAATCTCAAAGGTGTGAAAAATTGGTAGTAGCACCAATTGGGCATTTCTAGCACTTATTCCCAAAGAGAAGGATGCCACTTCCTTTTTCCAGGTTTCGACCCATCTCCTTATGCAACATTGGATATAAGATTATCACTAAAACCATGGCTAGGCGACTTAAAAACATCTTGCCTTATATCATTCCTGAGAACCAAGGAGGCTTCATAAAAGGCAGGAGAATATGGGATAATACCATTTTGGTCCAAGAGGCAATCCATTCTATCCTGAAGAATGGTGAAAAAGGCATGGTGGTGAAGATAGACTTAGACAACGGCTTTGACAAAGTCTGTCATACCTTTCTCTTCCATGTAATGCTCATATTTGGATTTGAACCAAGCTTAATCAATTGGGTCAAAGCCTGCATTAGTAAACCTTGAATTGCCCCACTTATTAATGGTAGGGTGACAACCTTCTTCCAAGCTTCGTGAAGATTGAGGTAAGGATGTCTGCTTTCTCCACTGATCTATGCAATCCAAGTCATGATTCTTAGTCTCCAGCTTGAGCAATATAGGAGGGATCAATAGCTTTCAGGCATCAGGATGGATCAGGGAATGAAAGATATCAATCATGCACAGTTTGCTGATGATACAATCCTGCTCGGAGGAGTCAGCCAGATCATAGCAAGAAGATTCAAGAATGAGTTGGATCACTACTGCCAAGCTTCGAGAAGTAAGCTTAATCTAAGGAAGAGCAGGATTTATAGTTGGAATATTAACCCAAGGGAGATGTCCAGAATCTCCCATATCCTAGAAATTGAAGGAGTGACTAGCTGGGATTCATTTAAGTACCTGGGGGTCTCTATTTTCAAATCTAAACCCGAAATTTTGGACTGGAATCCTCTAAAAAAAACAAAAACTAAATACTAGGTTGAAGAGCAGCTTGGTTAAATATGGCAGGGAAATTAATGTTGATCAAAGCGGTTCCGAACAACTACCCCCTCTACCAGTTCTCTATATTGTTGGCTCCGCCCAAAATTCTTGAAACATATGAAAGCTTGTTGAGATCATTCCTGTGGCAAGGAGGGAAAAATGGTGGAGGGAAAAAATATGACCTGATCAGCTGGAAGAAAATTAAAATGCCCTAGATGGAAGGAGGACTACAAATTAGAGATCTGAAGACTCAAAATTTGGAAATGGAAGCTAAATTGTTGTGGAATATGATAGATGCAAAGCCCTCCTGGAGTAGTCAGGTGATTAAGAGCAAATATTTCTCAGGTTCGAGACTCCAGTGTCTTGACATTGAGCCAAAAAACAAGCAAGGATCTCCCATTTTTTCCCTCTATATGAAGGCACTGCCCAGGTTCAGAGACGAGCTGCATTAGATCCCAAGAAATGATAAGCTCATAAATCTCTGGAAGGACACAATTCTTGGGAATCCACCTCCCTCACTCCCCGGAATAAAAAAATGGATGGAGTCGCATGGAATCAACAGGCTGTGGGATATCTCATCCTGGGAGGCCGATCCACCTCATCACTGGGTGGGATGGCTTTTGCCGGAGTGCCCAACAGTCCTGGAAGGAGAAAAAAACCAATTGCGTAACCATCTATCAGGCTCTACGTCGGTGGCCAGGGGAAGGAGAGATCGTCGTGGTTGGGGACGCAGCTCTGGCTCCTAAACGTCGACAAAGGGATACAAAGTATTCTCAACGTTTCCAACAGTGCCTTGCAACTCGACATTATGGAAAAATATGTGGAAGAATAAAAATCTGCCCAAAATCATTTTTTCTCCTAGACGCTGGTGCATGGGAGGATTCTCACCGACGACAACTTAGAGAAGAGAGGTTTCGTGGGACCCTTTCGGTGCCCACTGTGTTCTGAAAACAACGAGAAAATCCAACACTTGTTTATCGATTGCTCCTTTGCCATTAACGTGTGGAATCTAACGTTGAGTCCATGGCTGGACATGATTTAGTTGCTGGGAAACATCCAACAGTGCTTTATGAGCTGGGAGAAGGCATATAATGGTGATCTGGATTAGAAAAAAGGATTAAAAGAATGTTGGCTGAAGTTACCAAAAATCATTTGCTGGTGCATCTAGATTGAACGCAATCTCAGAATTTTCCAGGATAAAGCTCAGCCTGCATGGAAAATAGTTACCAAGGCACAAGCTCTAATGGGAGAAATAGGAAGTGTCATGGAAGTCCCCAAAAATAAAGCCAAACTGACGGATACCGAAGTAAATTGGATGCAAAACTTCAACTTCTCTGCCGATACAGACCTGGCCAAAAAACCTTTGGAAAATTGGGAAATAAGATTGGATAAATCTCAATTTGAGAATTGGTTGAAAGAGAGGAAAATTTTTAAATTGTATTTTGACGGAGCTTCAAAGGGGAATCTAGGGAAGGCGAGAGGTGGAGGAGTCATCATGTGCCCGAAAGGGAATATTGAATCTAAATATTACTAGAATATAGGGGAGGATTCCAACAATATGGCATAAGCTTATGGGTTAAAGCAAGGAATCAAGAAGTTGAAAGACAAAGGAGTGGATGAAGTCATGGTCTTTGGAGACTCCCGTCTTATAATCTAAGCAATGAATGGGGCAAATCAATGCAAATATTTAAGGTTGGCTAGGCTGCTTAAAAGAATTAAATCCATCTCTAAAACTTTACGGGGGATAGAATTCTTTCATATCCGCCATGAGTTAAATGATTTGGCGGATCAAGCCGCCAATAAGTCAATGATGCTTAGCAGAAATGAACTATCGGTAAATCTGCATTTATGTTTACCCTTCCCACCTTAAAAGGCATGGTTTTGGTTTATCTGTAGAGTCTACCCAACAAGAATGAAGTGGAGTTCGTAGGCACTTGCAGTCCTGGTTTGCATAAACCATTTTTGTAAAATCTTTCAGTGGTTCCAACGCTGATTTCTTATTAATAACACAACCGTTTTTGTAAAAAAAACCCAATGATTTCCAAAAGTTTGATGTAAACTTGAAATACAGGTTAGAAATTACCATCTTTAGCACTCCATGAAGTTGAAATATTTCCTCCGGGAATATTTCTGCAACATTGACAGCCCTATAAGTCGATTTCATAGGTATAAAATGAGCAGACTTGCTTAATTTATCGACTACAACCATAATTGAATCATGTTGTTTTTTAGTTAATAGAAAACATGTGATAAAATCCAAAGATATTACCTCCCATTTCCATTTAGGAATTGGTAAGGGTTGTAACAAACCTGCTGGATGTTGATGCTCAACCTTCACCTGTTGACATTCCAAACATTTAGACAGGTACTCCACTAGATTTGCCTTCAATTTTGGCCAAAAGAATTGCTTCCTGAGGGCTGTTATCATCTTTTGGTAACCAAGGTGTCCCGCATAAGGGGTTTGTGTAGCACATTTGAATTAAACCACTTTTAGATCTACAATATCGGGCATGTATATCAACGAGAAGATGCTAAATAACCCAAATACATATTCACATAAGCAACTTCTTCTAACTCCACAGGTATCCTGCTTTGATCTCAGATAACAATGGCACCCCCAAGACCTGTCTCAAGGGAAAAATTTATCATCTCAATTGGTGTTGTGTTTCTTTTTGGACACCATACATGTTTTTTTGCAATGTATCTCCTGACATGGTTTTTACATCAAACCATCAAATCAAAATATCCCTAGAACAAAATGAGAAATTAATGACTAAAAAAATGACTAAAATCAGGCTATAAACGACTATTTTTGAGTCGGTGACTAATAGTAGCTAATTTCCAATATCTTATAGCTAGTCGTATTTCAGTAGTCATTAATAGCTTGACTTAGTAGTCATTGATTTAGTCATTGATAGACAATGATTTAGTCATTGTTTTAGTCATTGATAGTTAATTATTTAGCCATTGATTTAGTCACTGATTACAACAATTAATGACCAAATATACGACTAAATAAACTACTAGATGTTAACATATTATTGACTAAGCTAAATACGACTAAGATATGGGAAATTAGCTACTAATAGTCATATATATGCAAATTTAGTTGTTTTTGTAGTCACAAATTTATGATAGGGCATAGAGGAATCGAACCACCAACCTCCTGCCTATAATTAGGCAGGCGCTCTACCATTGAGCTAGCACCCTTTAAGAAATTTTTATTGCTTGACAATGATGATATTCAAACAAATTTATGATAGATAGCAATCTACAAACTACATAATTATTACTATTACAACTTACCAGTAACTAGTATTTATGATCAACTATTCGTGAGAGCTATGTATAATTTTCCTTGTAACTAAAATTAGCATAAGGAAAAATGTAATGCTTTTCATTGTGTTGTGTAAATTATTGAAACAATGAAATAAATAAAATTAGCACAAGAAAATTTGTAATGCTTTTTCATTGTATTGTGTAAATTATTGAAACAATAAAATAAAGATAAGCATGTATTTTAGCTTATTGAAATAATGAAATAAAGAGAAGCATGTGCTTTAAACATTTTAAGGAACTCTCGTAAACTTATATATAATTAAAAATATAATAATCACATAAATAAAATACGGATAAAAAGAGATAGTTTTTTTTACAACTATAACATAGTACTATATTAAAAATACAAAAAAAATGAATATAAATTATACATATAATACCATGAAATATAGTTTTATCATTCAATGTCATTAAAACATTTTACATAAATAAGATTATGCATAGGAATTCCAATGGAATATACAAAATAAAATAAAAAATTATAGGTTGTCCATCAAGTGGATCATCATCATCAAAATACATCTTAAATGCATTTTAAAGTGTTTGATGAATATCCTAAAGTTGGATCTATGTACATTGAATGTTCTACATATTACAACATTGATGTGTCAAAAAAGAAGATATTGAGGAAAACTTCTACGAAGAGGAGATGAATCTTAATATCCATGCAAGGGAGTTGAGAGAAAATGATGAGTAGTAGGTATTTGATGTTCTACTAGAGTTGGAAAATGATGATAATGCAACAATCATCTATTGTGCATCCAAGTATGTAGAGTCCCTAGAGGACATACCCATGAGGACAAGAGTTTAATGAACACTTTTCTTGTTTATGAATATGTGGATTAGGGGAAGGAAGAAGCAACACCATTGAGGCTATAAGTAAAAGGAGAACAACATTAAGATTGCTATAGATTTTAAAGAAAGTTTTGAAGGAGAGGGCAATGATGTAAGTGTGGTAAAAGAGGAAGAGGTTATAGCCCATAGGGAGGTTATAGAAGATAATAAAAAAGGTTAATATAACAACTATTTATAGCAAATGCTCCATCAGGATCCCTTCCTATAACTCCATTAGATGCGCAGTTCGACGGATTACTAATAGTCATCAGGGCCAATAAATATCTTCAACTATATACATCCCCTAACTAATTAAATGATTGCTTTCAACTTATATACTTCTATAATAACCCCACTTTTGATGTAAATTCCAGCAACAATACAAGGGAATGAACCTTCAATTACACCCAATAAAACTAGGACATTGCAACAAGAAACACTAAAACAAGGGGATGAACCTTCAATTACCCCAAATAGAACTTGTACATTGCAACAGGAAACACTAAAATAACAACAAACGCTTTTTATGTACTCCATAAAGAACCCCATCAAACAATGTTTTTCTGTAGAATTTACCTCATCTTCAAAAAGATATCCATCAGGTACAAAAAACCCATCACTGTCATCATATTCCTTGGATTTAAACTTATATTTGTCAACCTCATTCTTTTCTTCCTCATAATCCTTGTCACAGTCAGAAGGCTTTCCCCAGGATCTTCCTGAAATTTTTAACAAAGTAAGAAAGTTAATAAAAATACTACAAATACTCTTACCAAAGAGATTTAGTGATGAGTACCTCTTCCCATTCTTCATCACTATCATTATCATAGTCCAAAGAAGAGTCCTTCCTGAAAGGATTTCGAAGCCCAATGCCATCACTGCATAAAAAACAAAGAGTCGGAAACAAAACTTTTCCTCTTGTATACTGCCAGTCTATAAATTGGTAAGCTGTTTAAAGCATAATTAAATATTAGCAAAATAAAATCCCATTCGAAGTCGAGGCATTCAATTTTCAAACATATACTTATTTTGCTGAGGAACTTCATATCAACGAACACACAGAAGCACAAGATATGAAGATGCCAATAATTGGTACCTAAAGATGCTAATAATTGGTACCTAAAGACAACAAAATGACCAGAATTTTACTCACTTGGGAAAGCCATAATATCTTTGCGTATTCTATGTCAAATAAGCTCCACTAAAAAGTATGACCCTCATCAAAAGATAAGTTATGTTTGAGTATCTCAAACCTGAACTAGTCTACTGAAAAGGTTAGTTGAGGCAACAAGAAAGTATTCCTTCCATAAAGACAAAATTCTGGAGTAACTGAAATCTCCTCATCTTCGCATTCCTCCTATTAAAAATACACAGCTCATACCATGAATTGCCATTTTTAGTGGATATAAACTATAATTAAAAAAATTTCTAACACTGATAAATAACATGTGAACAGAGATGTATCAGATATCAAGAAAACATATAATAAGTTTAACTCATCAATGCATCCTTTATTATAGCAAAAAACCAGGAAAACGTATTTATAAATGCTTCAAAAATGATATTTTCCTCAGGATTATGTTTATGATACATGAATTTTACTTGCAATTACATTTCTCAGAATTGCAGCTCTTCATTTTAAACAAGGAAAAAAGGAAGACAATCCACTGTCGCCATTGGAATCTTCCATTCGATGAATTCTTAACCTGTCCACCCATGCTAGCTCGTCCACATGATGTTATGCTGTGTGTCCACAATGAAAGTGCACATGCCAAGGGAGCATGACAGTATGTTAGCAACTTAGCACAATCAAATATTGGAACAATGCACTCATGTCACTACACTACATCTATGCAAGTAAAATATTAAAACATCTGCAATACATATCTAAGTTGCCACTTTGATTGGCTCTTTAAGTATTCTATGTCAGATAAGCTCCACTGAAAAGTATGACCTTCGTCAAAAGATAAATTATGTTTGAGTATCTCAAACCTGACCCAGTCCGCTGAAAAGGTTAGCTGAGGCAACAAGAAAGTATTCCTTCCATAAAGACCAAATTCTGGAGTAACTGGAATCTCCTCATCTTCGCATTCCTCCTATTAAAAATACACAGCTCATATCATGAATTGCCATTTTTAGTGGATATAAACTATAATTAAAATCTGCTCATTCATTGAATCTGCCAAATATTTCCTTGACTTTCCAGAATATCAATCATAGGTGTAGCTTGATTAACACAACTTAGTGATCTTACCCTACATATGCCATACCTTCATAAGATGTTCAAGCTTCCCAGACTGTTGACTGAAGCAATAGATATTTCTGCAATAAAAACCCAGTACTAAAAATCAATTTTGTCTTGCCTCAAAAGATAAGGAGAGAACATGATTATCAATTGTGAGGCAGAATAAACAATTAAATAATGCATAAAGAGGACATTAGAGAGGTGCAACAATGGTCTGACAAGGAAAAATAACAAATACTGAGGTCTTAAGACAATAACAAATATGGAAATTGCACACTACAAGGATGCAAAACAAGAATACTCCGTAAATAAGGGTTGGATATTTTGGGTATAAGACAAAAAATTGAATGTTTAAAATACATTAAACAAAAAAAAACTTTGAGATCAGAAATATGAAAATTACACATACATCAAATATAGTTCCAAGATACAACAAGAACATTCTAGATACATTTCCTCTTATACAACAGGTATAGATATTTTATTAGCATTTAATGCTATAGCGGTTTCCACAAAACACCTTATGATATGAACCCAAATTTGAAATGATCTATTTATGGATTGCTATCTTCCAAATTCCCTACAGAAATATTGCCAAACGAGATCAGCATTTCAGGGATCCTCAAAACGCTGTCTAGAGACAATGGTTTTGTCACCAACTGATGAAATCATATGAAGATAGTTTATCCACAATGATCTCTTCAACAAAAATCCTTATCCAATCATCAAACTAGTAGATTTATGACAGCCCTTATCACAAGAAAGATGTTCACATACCATATCTTCGTCAAAGAATAATCAACCACAGAAATAGAGCAAAAATACCACGAGTACAACAAATTGTTTAAAGACACCCTTAGGCGAAGAATAAATGAATTCACTTGAATGAGTTCGATGGAAATGATGAGTGTGTCTCCATATTTTATATATCTTTTAGGGCTATGGCACCAACCTCAAGAGGGTGACTAGGCTGACATAGTCAATTATAGAGAATACAATAAATGGGTAAGTTAAGTTACCTATATGAAGTTCCATAAAGATATAATTAGTACAATGGATCAATACATGACCTAAAGTGAAGAGTACCACATTATCTCAACAAATCCCATGATATGAGTAGTAAACCACAGAGAGAATACATTACAATACATCATGTTTCCCCACTTAATGCAACTTGCTTATACCGATTCGTGTTTGTACACTGGTGAAGGTGGGATCCAGAAAATACTTGTGAAGATATCAACAAACAGATCTACAGAAGGACCAAAGACTGACACAAATTGTCCATGAGCACAGAGATAACCAACATAATGCATCCTAATCTCAATGTGTTTGGAATTTTGATGATTCACTTGTACTCTGATTATCAAAAAACAAAATGGAAGTGTACAAATGTGGATAATGTTAGTCTAGTGTTCTCATTTATAGTTGTACAACTTGTCATTATAATAAGGCATTTGTAAACACAATGAGTCATAATTAGACTATTGGGCTTCTTATTCTTCAATAACTCACTAAGTCTTGAAAGTGAGTTGATCCCGCATACATCCTGAGATTTGTTCTCCTATCCCTCTACCTTATGTAATAGAGGTGGAGGAGGATCAAATGGATGAGTGAGTAGTGTATGCATGTGTGGAGAGCTCAAGTGTTGTAAGTTGGAGAGTTTACCAGAAGAATAGAAGGCCTATTTCTATGGATGTCTCCCCACCTTGGGATTTTACCATGTAAATCTTGTCTCCTCTCTCTTGTCTCTTTTGTTTCTTATATCTTACTGTTTTGATGCTTTTAGACAAGTTAGATAGTGTTCATATGTTATTGCATATCTTCTTGAACTTACACGGTATCAGCTGGTTACCAAATTCTAACTACTTAGAAGAATGTTTTAATGAATTTCCTTCACCAACACCATTTTAGTTAGGAGTCAAATTAACAATTGATTGTGAATCTCCTCTTGTTGATGCCACACTCTTTTTCCACTGAAAATAGATACAGCTACAACTTCTTGTACTCGAGCTTGAAGTGGAAATATTCTCTCCTGGACCCCGAAACCAATCTCTTCAATGCTCAGCATGGTTATATCCTCCTCAAAAAAACATTGGAAATAAGTTTATGAAGGAACTACCTTCCTAGTGCTGAATGTGATTGGATTATACCAATGCGAACTTACTCTATTTGAAACTGATTTTTTGGTTTTGGGGTACAGAAGTTTGTCACTACAAAATGGATTTTTGGTCACTACGTCCCTTCCACCTTTAGGTTGAGGAAGTGAATACTGCAGACGAAAAAATTACATAACTATTGTCATTAAGCAAGTGAAACAGATATGGCATTTTTTTGAATTATTAAAACTAGGGAATCCATTAGAAAAGCTGTTGGAGACAGGAAAGGGTGTGGGAAAGGAGAGAAGCATGAGACAAATGCTGAGGTGATGATAGATTTCTATTTAACTGCTCCTAAAATTAGCTTGTGCATGCTTACACACACCAGAGTAGACAATTCTTTATCACCTCTTAGTAATTTACAGAATGTTTCATGTTAACCACAACTGAAATTATTTGTGAAAATAACCTATGCCCTACACGAGTCACGAATGAATCAAAATCCTAGCACAAACAACTCATCTTACCGGTATTGCAATTGCACAGTTGGGCATCACAAGCTTGTAAGGACCTAAAACTTGCCTACGAAGTTAATTTCATCCTTCTAGGGTTTCCAAATGTAAATCCCAGGTCCTTATTTAGTGATTTTGCAGTTTGAGTCATCCTTCATAACCATTTTTATCCACATTATTTTCCCATGTTGTAAAATGCAATGTGGTTGTGGTCAACAAGAATAGATTAGGCTGAATTACAATGAAGTTGTAGAACACCAAGTGACTTTCAAACTTTTTGAGGTCTCAAGTGCTCCAACTAGCAAATAGTGATTCATTAAGTGCCTGAAACTGAGACAATTTAGCATCCTATTTCCGTTTCTTTTCTTCCTGGAAGGCTAGGAATTCAATCACATTTAAATTTTTTTTTTCCCATTGCCAACGAACTAGAAATTTATTCTCCACCAATCCTTTGAATTAAAATACAAATACTTGACAATTCATAACTCTATTGAAATAAGCTTGGAATAACATGTAAGAACTGCTCCACAATTTCAAGCACACCTGGCATGACAAGTTGTCTTGGAAACGAGAAAAGAGATGAAATAATGTGCATTGCACATTAGTTGAATTCCACTTCATGGAGAAATTAAACATGGGCCATAAGACATATAGAGATTATGAGTGCTGAGATGTAACTTGCCATTCAATAGTAATCATATTTTGGTACATCCCAGGGCATTAGGATTGGCCTTAAATGCTTTAGACCTGAGAAAACTAGGAATTGGAAATCTTGTATCCACAAACTTAGTCTCCCTGAATCTAACTCAATCCAATTAAATGTTGTTCTTGCATGGTGACAACCAAATTTTTTGTGATTGTAAGAAATGGGATAAAATCTATGTTGCACAGGTACATATAGGGTGTGCGTCCCCACACTGGCGTATTGGACGTCCCCTGAAGAACCTTAGATGTGGTGCCAATGGGGAATTCCATACCACAAAAAAAGGTGATGTGGCACCCATGGGGGACACTATCCTATAAATGAGTAGGTCTATGTCACATGAGCATCTGTTTTTCCCTCAGCTGGGAAAAAACTAGAAAAATAGACCGAAAAGGTGAGGGCCTCCTCCATAATCCATAACATAATTTTACAGTCACAAAACCACCCCCATTCACCTCATTTTTATCTTAGCAGTGAAGAAGGAGAGAAGTCCAACCAACAGTGAAGGGACAGTCCAACAATTTCCATAACAACAGTGTAGGGACAGTCCAATAGTTTCCATAACATCAGTGAAGGGTTTAACTCTTGACAGTCCACCAGTTAAGGAAGAGAAGAGAGGAATAGTCCAGTAGCAAGGGAGAAAGAGTCTAGCATTGAAAGAGGTATGTGTCTTTGTCTTGACACTTTGAATTTCCAGATTAGGCCTTAGAATAATTTCTAAGTTCTTTGTTTCAATTTTCAGATTGATCATTTCTCCATTCTCATTTCTCAAACCATGATGGCATCATCAAATCCTCAATACCCAGAATGGAAATATGTGGACAGGACAAAAGAAACAACAGGTGGAGGAAAACAACATTGATAAAATGCAACCTATGTCATTTTAGTACCCCCACTTTCTATTGACATCGTTTTATACCCAACAATGAATTTGACCTACTTTATTGGTCTTTCATTAGACATTAATAAAATGATCTTGTCATATCTTATCAACAACAATCCTGAAGTTTGATCTAGCCAAGGCTAATGATAGAGTGGATTAGTTGTTTCTTAGATTACTGCTGTAACCGGGCATGAATCTATAGACTGTAAATTGGATCATGGGGTGCCTGGACTTAGTTTCTTTTGTTGTGATGATGAATGGCTTCCCATCTATGTTTTTCAATGCATCAATAGACTTAAGAAAAAGGTGCCCATTGTTCTGTTTTATTTTCCTCTTAGTGGCAAGATGGTTTGAGCATGTTAATTAAGGTGCACAAAGGAAAGGTGATTTGAAGGGGATAAGAATTTCAAATTCATTTTATATCTCCCATCTACTATTTGTAGATGACATCAGAGAAAATAAAAAACTGTTGAACATATATTATAAAGCTTCAGGAATGTTAATTAACATGAACAAATTTGTATTGCGAGTTAATGAATTGGCTGATGATGTGAAGACTCGGGAAAATTTTATTTTTACAATAATAATGTTAATATGGCTGAAGAGGTAAAGTATTTATTTAGGCTTAAACCCAAATATTATCATTATGATCACTATCTTTGGCTCTATAACACGCTGGAAGCTAGAATATCGGTTTTGTGTAATAGATGGTTGTCTCGTGGTGGGAGATTAGTCTTGGTCAAGACAGTGCCGGAGAGCATTCTTGTGTATTGGATGACCCTTGCAAAAATCCCAAAGGGCATTTTAACCAAAATAAGACATAAATGTTTTAATTTTTTGTGAATTGGAAAGAGGATAAAATAAGGAATACTTCAGGGAAAGTGGTTCAGAATAGCCCTGCCTAAGGATGCTTGGGGGATTTTTTTTTTATCTCTTTAGCATTGCACTTACAACAAAAAGAATTTGGAGAATAGTTTGTATTGGAGGCTTGTGAAGAAGAGTGATGATAACTAAATATTTAAAAGGGTTGTGTATAGAAGATTGGTTCAGACTAGAGAGAAAAAATACTCATGGGGCTTCAATAGTTTGGAAAGGGATGGAAAAGGCATTTCCTTTAGTGGGAAATTGGACATCTTGGCAAGTTAGTAATAAAAGAATGATTCAGAGAAAAGAAGATCCCTAGATTGGGGCTAAAGGTAACTATAAATTATCTGAGGCTTTATTGTTAAAGTTGTATGAAGTTGGTATTTTTCCTCTATGGGAGGCTGCATCTCAGGAGCAAAGGAATGCTTGGTCACATGGTTGGTTGTCTACGGGAACCTTAAATATTCAAAGGATTTTGACAAGTGGAATTTCTTTGTAAATCTTCTGAATCATAGTGCTATCGCATTATCAGAAGAAGAAGATCAACTCAAATGAACAGAGAACATTGGTATAGGGGTTACACTCTCAAGCTAGGTTATGCAGCCATAATTGAAGAGGGTATCATGGCAGAAAGATTTTGGTTGTTGAGGGCCATTGGAAATTGCCATGCCTTTTAAAAACTAAAATTATTTTGTGACTGGATTTAGCAAACAAACCTCTCACATGGGATAATGGCCAGAAGAGAAATTAGGAAGGGCTTGATAAGTGCATTCTTTGTAAGACTAAAACTGAGTCTGTAGACCATTGTCTTTGAACTACACATTTGCCTTGATTGTTTGGAAGGAGGTTTCCCATTCTCTAGTGGCTTTAACCAAATGGAACAAGATGTCTCTGGTTGATTGTCTCCTAGACTAGCTAACATAAAAAGGCAGTAACAAAGTGCTAGGTACTTCCTCTTACGTTCATATATAGAATCTTGTGGACCAGGGACCAGATGGTCTTCCAGGATTTGATCCTTACCCCTGCCCAGGTAGCCCATAGGATCATATTGGAAATGGATACCAACAAGATCATCCCAAAAACACAATTTGACATAATCTTATTGATACCAGGTATAGATAATGAAAAACCTTGGGGATTTTTTAACAGTGCAAGTAAAGGGGTCTTGGGTATATGTGAGGTCGGGCCTGTCCTTTTGCTTAGATTCAAATCATTATTTTCATTTAAAGTACGCTTCTGGGAAAGACAATAGGGTAGAACTTTATGCTCTATGGGTTTTGTTAAAAGCTATAGAGGAAAGAGGTTTGGAGCACTTCCAAGTCTTTGGTGACTCAAAACTCATGAGGGATTGGACAAATCAATAGTGCAACATTGGAAACCTGGGTCTAAACGCTATTATGAATCAAGTGAAGGAGTCAAAAGACACTTTTAGGTCTATTTATTTTACTCATGTTTATTGTGAATTCAACACTCAAGCATATTTTTTAACTAAAGAAGCCTTGATCATGTAGGAGGGTACTCTACTTTTCAACTTGTGTACAGAGGAGGCACTTTTATTTCAGAATAGGAGTAAGAATATTAGTTTGCATGTAAGGGCTTGGAATCAAGGCAAGAAACCATGTTTAGATTGATATATAAATAAAATAAATAAGACATAACGAATTTGAAGTCCCTGTTATGAAGCCACCTAATTAAAACATAAAAGAAAGCATATTACCATTATGATTTACTGGCTGGTGTGTAGTCAAGCAGGACATAACTTCTGCAGAACATAATTCCCAAAAACATATGTCATGAGAATCAATGCTTGAGGATAGATTTCCATAAAAATCATATTCTTCTCCTCGGGACTTGCAATTTCAAGCTTTTGTTCAATAAAACGGCTTCCAATCTGATCAGCACTATATCCAAACATTTCAAAATTAGTTTCACTTACTAAAATAAACTATATATAAATAATGGACTGGAGTGATAATCAAGATACCTGAACTCAAAAAACATGTCTAGCAATATCTGACAATTCAAAAGATCGGTTTTTGTTATTCTTAAACTCTTCCAGCAAAGAAGGGCCATAGCGTTCCTCTATATCACCCCAATTTTCGGACTACCAAGCTCCCCCATATGAACTCTTTGAAGCAGAGGAATAACGAGAATTTCGTTCATTATGTCTAATAGGTGAAGTTGCAGATGCCATAGGAGAACACGGAAGAACGGGACTTCCATTTGGCATACCTGGATATGGCATGGCAAAGCCACAGGAAGGACTTGCATAGCAACTTGGACTAGCATTGCCACTTTTTCCCAAATACACCATACCATATTGTGACTGCTGTTGAGAAATCAAAGTAGTCAAGGAGGTTCTATGGTATTCAAGAAAATCAAGAAAAGAGCCACCCATGTAATTCCTTGACATAGAATGATCATTCAAGCCTGTGCCCATCCGTGCAGCATATTCTACAGTTCTCTGCAATTGCTGCATGCTTAATGGATCCAAGATTGAGATCTGAATTCCAACTCCCATTTGCCCACTCAATCTATATAAGTTTTGTAGGTCTACGTTGCCTCCAGTAAGGCTACCGGGAGTTGATCTTGGGTCCATGCCAATACCTGCAACAATATTGTCAAATGTGGGAGCCAAGGTACCAGGTGCAACATAGCTGGCCATCATGGGTTGTAACAACAATAGATTGATTGGATATCCACTAAAGCCAAAATTAGGAGTACATATATTTGGAATATGTGGACTCTGATATTTCCCATTGGATCAATCCCTATTAGACATCCCAGCAGCTGATGTGGTAGCATACAAATTGGGTGTAACAATGGCAGACTGTTGATTTAAGAGGGCACCTCTAACTTGATCTTTGGAAGTCATGGAGATCATATTCATGTCTATTAGTCCTCTACTGTTTTGATTGAAGCCAGAGGACTGTCGTTGTGCCTTTATCAAAATGGGTGACTTGACTAAATCAACCTATGATTTTGTGGAATGTGAACGCTGTGGATTTTGGTTTAAAGCAACTTGGCTATGGAAATGGTCATTTTGAGATTATGTAATTTCATGCTCTTTTTGTGACTTACCATGTTTTTTCTCACCAATGGAAGTTGTTCCATCAGATAATAAACCAAGGCCTGACAAAGCAATAACAATCTCTTTGGATTCAAAAGAAAATCCATTAAATGAGTCCTGGTTAGTAATTCTTTCTTTGTCAGATAACCCAAATCTTGCAGATGGGCAAGGACTAGTTAACTTCGCCTTGACTAGCTGAGGATCTGGAGTAGGATTCCTTGAAAGAGATGCATCTACAGCTGATACAAATGTTTGTAAAGGCTGTGTGCCTAAAGCCCTGGACTCTTGCAAGACCTGGAGTTGCAGAACAATAGTGTAGGCCTTCAACTTTGCTGCTTCAGATGCAGAGAAAGGAGACAGAGAAGTATCCTGCAAATGTCCAAGATGTGCTTTGGCAGAAGGAGTTATTTCATCAATGTCACTATCATGAGCAGCTCTACTTGGAGGTCGAGAAAAATGTCCAGAAACTGTTGTAGACCTTCCTAGGTCTTCCTACAAGGAGATAAAATGTTTCTGCATGAGGTTATGCTAGCTATGTTACAAAAATCAAGTACCTGTGAAAAATTCCATATTTTTTAAAATACCTAAAAACTAATTTATTATTATGGATCATTTTAGAACTTTAACTTTTTCCTGGAGTCTTCAAGTATTTAGCAACAATGACAAACTCTTGAAAAAAACGATATCAAGAGATATATTAGCCCCTTCATATTTAAAACTGATCTTCATCTACCTTTGAACTTGTGACAACAGGGGTTGATGAATGTCAATTACTCAATGTAAAATGACATTAACGATACTAGATTCTTAACCAGTATCAAAATAGGTAAAAAATCATTTGGATGACCAAAATGATTAATCCTTGTACTTGCATGTCTATATATATCATTACAACGAAAATAAAACTGAGATAAATGTAAGTAGATAAAGTTCTTGCAACCAGGATTTGTAGAGAATCTGCCTTCGTACTAGTGTTGATTTTGCAATTCCTTTCAACTTCCAATCTATGCCTTTCTCTTCCTTCTTCGGCAACGTAAGCCCAGGCTCTTCTTGCATGGCAAGAGGAGATTTGACAAAATGAATGCCCTGCTCCAATTCTCTAGCATGCCCAACATTATAGTTGACACATTTTAGATGAAAATCAGTGTGAAACATTCAATCATGTTTGTAAGTTATGCTGAATCTATTACAAACTCTAAGTAGGTCTAGCCTAGAACCAGGTTATGTTATGTTAAATCTATTACTCCTTGCCTTCTCCCTCACTAATACCTTCCTTTAATTTTGTCCAATTTCTTGTTGTTTCTGAGATTGCTTATATGTAGTGACCAAATGATTACACTTGTATTCTCGCATGATCCATATGAATGTTTGCTCTTTGTTGCTTATGGTGTAATAAGTGCTAAAACATAGCGTCATGGCCACCCGAATTTCTAGAGAGGCAAAGATGATAGATCCCCTTGAGTTAGTATAAGAATTTTGTAAGCCATTTTAAGCAATTAGATAACAACAAAACCCACGAACAAGACCAAGAACAGCAAGCCAAGCAACCCAGTCAAAGTGCATAGAAGTCCACACCCTCCAAAGATGAAGACACAAACTTCAGGTCAAACGAGGAAATTTGGTCCCCTCAACAGTCCGTTGACAATCAGAACTCCTCATTTTTTATTTGTAAATTTTTGTTCTAAAACATTTTGCAAGAAAATCTAGCTTTGGTTTTTGCTCATAGAATCTTATCTATGAAAAATTCCAATCTACAATCACCTTATTTCTAACAACTACCAAAACCATAAAAGGTGGGTCAAGGACCCCCCAGATAATTTTATAAGACCACAACACTTGGGCCAGAATCACTACAATACCATATTGCTACCAAAATAAAGGACGGGCTATCTTAGCCTACATCTACGAAAATATGAAAACATATTGTTATATTTAGTATCCAAATTTGAAACAAATTTGAGTTTTGTTTTATAAATGTCTTTTTTTAAACCAAAATCATAGAAATGAATTAGCAAAGTTAAGTATGTTTATGATGAGGTCAATAAGTCTCCAAAAGAGAAATGTCCAAGGAAAATAGGGTTATTAATTTATTGTAGATTGACAAAACTAGTCCATGGGGTTTGTTTGACAGTGCTAGTCAAGGAAACCCAGTGAGATGTGGTGCTGGGTGTGTTCTGTTTACCTCAGAGGCTATCACTTTCCCTTTCAAACTTGATCTAGGAATGCACTCAATCAACTGGGCAGAGCTGAAAGCTCTAGCTCCTCTACTCAGAATTGCTTTGGAGAAGGGGCTGGAAGGTCTCTAGGTCACTAGGTCTTTGGGGATTCTGAGCTGAAGATTGATTGGGAAAAAAGAAAATCAGAAATGCATAACTTATTCCTACAACCAGTTCTTGATCAGATCAATCTCTTAATGGGTATATTATGTATTTTACCTATCATCCATGTTTACAGGGAACACATCATGCAGGCAGACAAGATTTCAAAGCAAAAATTGAAGTTGCTAAAGAAGTCTTGGTGTTGGTGGAAGATGGAGATGATGGGAATCATCACCAAGGGTCAATATCCCAAACCATTCCTTAGCTAGTCTTTATTTCCTTGTTTTCTGATGTGATTTATGATGATAGGAACTAATGTTTCCTCCTTATGGTCTGGGTTATATTCCTAATGTGATAGACTGTTTCCTTTTAATGGATCTGACTCTCCAAGCTATTTTTTGAATTTATGGACTTTTACAGAGCCTCTTGGTGGGCATCACACGAAGCAATGCCAGGCATCCCTGGTTGGATTGTTAAAAGAAACTATGTGAGCCCTCCTAAACCTTTAAAAAAAATTAGTAACCACCTTTAATATCATAATGAATTAGACATAAAACTGAAACACTCCTTGGCTTCTAACTATTATGTAAGAAACAAAAATCCTATCCTCACTATGGGTGTGGCATTATGTCTGCGTTTGCAACTGGTGTGAGCCTATTCTAAATTGGTTTAGAGAAAGCCTTAGGGCATGCAACCAACAATAATGAAGATAAACCGGCATAGATCCATATTAACCTTGGACCTATTAAGCACAAAGGGGGATCGAAAAGGAAATGAGACACAAAACCTCTAGGTGCTTAAAAGATTTGGTATTAAGTTGGATCTATGCTGGTTTATTTTATTATTATTATTATCATGATCCTATACATATTATATTAATGGTCTGCTTTTTTTCTTGTTCTTACAGTACAGACCTTAATTTTGTTTCACTTTGATTTATTTGTGTTACACACAACTCATCTCACCCATAATGGAAAGTAAATTCACTGAAAAAAGACTTTGAATTGAGCGGCCTCGAAGGGGAGAGAAATCCGTTTAAACAATACTAACTCTAGATATCCTCCATGACCACAGTACTAATCTCTACCCTGGGAGTGACAAGACAAAGGGAATTCAACAAAAATCTACAGCAGGGAATACAATAAATTGAAAACCAAATATTTCAAAAAGCATAAAACCAACATCATTCAGTTCAACAAGGACAAAAAAACAATCCCCTAGAGAACAACGAGCCAAAATTGAATACCTCTCTCACTCCAAACACTTTGCAATTGTATTCCATGTAGGTGATAAAAAGCTTGGAGATGATATCAAGGTAAATATGGCCATCACTAAACTCTCTTGGACAGTATTCTCTATGATAGAAGGAATAAATCTATGTCTAAACATCTCAAATAATTATAGTATCCCACCATCGCTCCTTTGAGTATTCACTCTATTGGTTATAACTTACTATCCAACAAGCTATAATCAGACTAACCTTAAGCTATTGTTTCCACTTCCAGTACAGAAAAGCAGTAATGTAGATATTAAATCCAAAATTGGGTCCTGAATATATTTGACCAGTGTGAAACATGATTTTTTAATAGTGCAAGTAAAGGGGTCCCGGGTATATGTGAGGTCGGGCCTATCCTTTTGGTTAGATTCAAATCATTATTTTCATTTAAAGTACGCTTATGGGAAAGACAATAGGGTATAACTTTATGCTCTATGGGTTTTGTTAAAAGCTGTAGAGGAAAGAGGTTTGGAGCACTTCCAAGTCTTTGGTGACTCAAAACTCATGAGGGATTGGACAAATCAACAGTGCAGCATTGGAAACCTGGGTCTAAACGCTATTATGAATCAAGTGAAGGAGTCAAAAGACACTTTTAGGTCTATTTCTTTTACTCATGTTTATTGTAAATTCAACAATCAAGCATATTTTTTAACTAAAGAAGCCTTGATCATGTAGGAGGGTACTCTACTTTTCAACTTGTGTACAGAGGAGGCACTTTCATTTTGGAATAGGAGTAAGAATTTTAGTTTGCATGTAAGGGCCTGGAATCAAGGCAAGAAACCATGTTTAGATTGATATATAAATAAAATAAATAAGACATAACCAATTTGAAGTCCTTGTTATGAAGCCACCTAATTAAAACATAAAAGAAAGCATATTACCATTATGATTTACTGGCTGGTGTGTAGTCAAGCAGGACATAACTTCTGTAGAACCTAATTCCCAAAAACATCTGTCATGAGAATCAATGCTTGAGGATAGATTTCCATAAAAATCATATTCTTCTCCTTAGGACTTGCAATTTCAAGCTTTTGTTCAATAAAACGGCTTCCAATCTGATCAACACTATATCCAAACACTTCAAAATTAGTTTCACTTAATAAAATAAACTATATATAAATCATATATTGGAGTGATAATCAAGATACCTGAACTCAAAAAACATGTCCAGCAATATCTGACAATTCAAAAGATCTGTTTTTGTTATTCTTAAACTCTTCCAGCAAAGGAGAGCCATAGCGTTCCTCTATATCACCCCAATTTTCGGACTACCAAGCTCCCCCATATGAACTCTTTGAAGCAGAGGAATAACAAGAATTCCATTCATTATGTCTAATAGGTGAAGTTGCAGATGCCATAGGAGACCATGGAAGAACATGACTTCCATTTGGGCTACCTGGATATGGCATGGCAAAGCCACAGGAAGGACTTGCATAGCAACTTGGACTAGCATTGCCACTTTTTCCCAAATATGCCATACCATATTGCGACTGCTGTTAAGCAATCAAAGTAGTCAAGTAGGTTCTCTGGTATTTAAGAAAATCAAGAAAAGAGCCACCCATGTAATTCATTGACATAGAATGATCATTCAAGCTTGTGCCCATCTGTGCAGCATATTCTACAGTTCTCTGCAATTGCTGCATGCTTAATGGATCCATGATTGGCATCTGAATTCCAACTCCCATTTTCCCACTCAATCTATATAAGTTTTGTAGGTCTACGTTGCCTCCCGATGTGCCTCCAGTAAGGCTACCAGGAGTTGATCTTGGGTCCATGCCAATACCTGTAGCAATATTGTCAAATGTTGGAGCCAAGGTACCAGGTGCAACATAGTTGTCCATCATGGGTTGTAACAACATTGGATTGATTGGATATCCACTAAAGCCAAAATTAGGAGTACATATATTTGGAATATGTGGACTCTGATATTTCCCATTGGAGCAATCCCTATTAGACATCCCAGCAGCTAATGCCGTAGCATACAAATTGGGTGTAACAATGGCAGACTGTTGATTTAAGAGGGCATCTCTAACTTGATATTTGGAAGTCATGGAGATCATATTCATGTCTGTCAGTCCTCTACTATTTTGGTTGAAGCGAGAGGACTGTCGTTGTGCCTCTATCAAAATGGGTGACTTGACTAAATCAACTTGTGATTTTGTGGAATGTGAACGCTGTGGATTTTGGTTTAAAGCAACTTGGCTATGGAAATGGTCATTTTGAGATTATCTAATTTCATGATCTTTTTGTGACTTACCATGTTTTTGCTCACCAACGGAAGTTGTTCCATCAAATAATAAACTAAGGCCTGACAAAGAAGTACCAAGTTCTGTGGATTCAGAAGATAATCCATTAAATGAGTCTTGGTTAATAATGATTTCTTTGTCAGATAACCCAAATTTTGCAGATGAGCAAGGACTAGTTAATCCCGCCTTGACTAGATGAGGATCTGGAGTTGGATTCCTTGAAATAGATGCATCTACAGTTGATACAAATGTTTGTGAAGACTGTGTGCCTAAGGCCCTGGACTCTTGCAAGACCTGGAGTTGCAGAACAATAGTGGCCTTCAACTATCGTTGCTTCAGATGCGGAGAAAGGAGACAGAGAAGTATCCTGCAAATGTCCAAGTTGTGCTTTGGCAGAAGGAGTTATTTGATCAATGTCACTATCATGAGCAACTCTACTTGGAGGTCGAGAAAAATGTCCAGAAACTGTTGTAGACCTTCCCAGGTCTTCCTACAAGGAGATAAAATGTTTCTACATGAGGTTATGCTAGCTATGTTACAAAAATCAAGTACCTGTGAAAAATTCCATATTTTTTAAAATACCTAAAAACTACATTATTATTATGGATCATTTTAGAACTTTAAATTTTCCCTGGAGTCTTCAAGTATTTAGCAACAATGACAAACTCTTGAAAAAAACGATATCAAGAGATATATTAGCCCCTTCATATTTAAAACCGATCTTCATCTACCTTTGAACTTGTGACAACAGGGGTTGATGAATGTCAATTACTCAATGTAAACTGACATTAACGATACTAGATTCTTAACCAGTATCAAAACAGGTAAAAAATCATTTGGATGACCCAAATGATTAATCCTTGTACTTGCATGTCTATATATATCATTACAACGAAAATAAAACTGAGATAAATGTAAGTAGAAAAAGTTCTTGCAACCAGGATTTGTAGAGAATCTACCGTCGTACTAGTGTTGATTTTGCAATTCCTTTCAACTTCCAATCTATGCCTTTCTCTGTCTTCTTGGGCAACGTAAGCCTAGGCTCTTCTTGCATGGCAAGAGGAGATTTGACAAAATGAATGCCCTGCTCCAATTCTCTAGCATGCCCAACATTATAGTTGACACATTTTATATGAAAATCAGTGTGAAACATTCAATCATGTTTGTAAGTTATGTTGAATCTATTACAAACTCTAAGTAGGTCTAGCCTAGAACCAGGTTATGTTATGTTAAATCTATTACTCCTTGCCTTCTCCCTCACTCATACCTTCCTTTAATTTTGTCCAATTTCTTGTTGTTTCCGAGATTGCTTATATGTAGTGACCAAATGATTACACTTGTATTCTCGCATGATCCATATGAATGTTTTCTCTTTGTTGCTTATGGTGTAATAAGTGCTAAAACATAGCGTCATGGCCACCTGAATTTCTAGAGAGGCAAAGATGATAGATCCCCGTGAGTTAGTATAAGAATTTTGTAAGCCATTTTAATCAATTAGATAACAACAGAACCCACGAACAGGACCAAGAAAAACAAGCCAAGCAACCCAATCAAAGTGCATAGAAGTCCACACCCTCCAAAGATGAAGACACGGACTCTAGGTCAAACGAGGAAATTTGGTCCCCTCAATAATCCGTTGACCATCAGAACTTCTCATTTTTTATTTGTAAATTTTTGTTCTAAAACATTTTGCAAGAAAATCTAGCTTTGGTTTTTGCTCATAGAATCTTATCTATGAAAAATTCCAATCTACAATCACCTTCTTTCTAACAACTACCAAAACCATGAAAAGTGGGTCAAGGACCCCCCAGATAATTTTATAAGACCACAACACTTTGGCCAGAATCACTACAATACCATATTGCTACCAAAATAAAGGACAGGCTATCTTAGCCTACATCTGTGAAAATATGAAAACATATTGTTATATTTAGTATTCAAATTTGAAACAAATTTGAGTTTTGTTTTATAAATGTCTTTTTTTTAAACAAAAATCATAGAAATGAATTAGCAAAGTTAAGTATGTTTATGATGAGGTCAATAAGTCTCCAAAAGAGAAATGTCCAAGGAAAATAGGGTTATTAATTTATTGTAGATTGACAAAACTAGTCCATGGGGTTTGTTTGACAGTGCTAGTCAAGGAAACCCAGTGAGATGTGGTGCTGGGTGTGTTCTGTTTGCCTCAGATGCTATCACTTTCCCTTTCAAACTTGATCTAGGAATGCACTCAATCAACTGGGCAGAGCTGAAAGCTCTAGCTCCTCTACTTAGAATTGCTTTGGAGAAGGGGCTGGAAGGTCTCCAGGTCACTAGGTCTTTGGGGATTCTGAGCTGAAGATTGATTGGGAAAAAAGAAAATCAGAAATGCATAACTTATTCCTACAGCCAGTTCTTGATCAGATCAATCTCTTGATGGGTAGATTATGTATTTTACCTATCATCCATGTTTACAGGGAACACATCATGCAGGCAGACAGGATTTCAAAGCAAAAATTGAAGTTGCTAAAGAAGTCTTGGTGTTGGTGGAAGATGGAGATGATGGGAATCATCACCAAGGGTCAATATCCCAAACCATTCCTTAGCTAGTCTTTATTTCCTTGTTTTCTGATGTGATTTATGATGATAGGAACTAATGTTTCCTCCTTATGGTCTGGGTTATATTCCTAATGTGATAGACTGTTTCCTTTTAATGGCTCTGACTCTCCAAGCTATTTTTTGAATTTATGGACTTTTACAGAGCCTCTTGGCGGGCATCACACGAAGCAATGCCAAGCATCCCTGGTTGGATTGTTAAAAGAAACTATGTGAACCCTCCTTAACCTTTTAAAAAAATTAGTAACCACCTTTAATCTCATAATAAATTAGACATAAAATTGAAACACTCCTTGGCTTCTAACTATTATGTAAGAAACAAAAATCCTATCCTCACTATGGGTGTGGCATTATGTCTGCGTTTGCAACTGGTGTGAGGCTATTCTAAATTGGTTTAGAGAAATCCTTAGGGCATGCAACCAACAATAATGCAGATAAACCAGCATAGATCTATCTTAACCTTGGATCTATTAAGCACCAAGGGGGATCGAAAAGGAAATGAGACACAAAACCTCTGGGTGCTTAAAAGATTTGGTATTAAGTTGGATCTATGCTGGTTTATTTTATTATTATTATTATCATCATCATATACATATTATATTAATGGTCTGCTTTTTTTCTTGTTCTTATAGTACAGGCCTTAATTTTGTTTCACTTTAAATTATACGTGTTACACACAACTCATCTCACCCATAATGGACAGTAAATTCACTGCAAAAAGACTTTGAATTGAGCGGCCTTGAAGGGGAGAGAAATCCGTTTAAACAATACTAACTCTAGATATCCTCCATGACCACAGTACTAATCTCTACCCTGGGAGTGACAAGACAAAGGGAATTCAACAAAAATCTACAGCAGGGAATACAATAAATTGAAAACCAAATATTTCAAAAAACATAAAACCAACATCATTCAGTTCAACAAGGACAAAAAAACAAGCCCCTAGAGAACAACGAGCCAAAATTGAATACCTCTCTCACTCCAACCACTTTGCAATTGTATTCCATGTTGGTGATAAAAAAGCTTGGAGATGATATCAAGGTAAATATGGCCATCACTAAACTCTCATGGATAGTATTTTCTATGATAGACAGAATAAATCTATGTCTAAACATCTCAAATGATTCTAGTATCCCACCATTGCTCCTTTGAGTATTCACTCTATTGGTTATAACTTACTATCCAACAAGCTATAATCACACTAACCTTAAGCTATTGTTTCCACTTCTAGTGCAGAAAAGTAGTAATGTAGATATTAAATCCAAAATTGGGTCTTGAATATATTTGACCAGTGTGAAACGTCATATATTTTAGTGGTGCTTCTTTGGCTCCAACCACTTTGCAATTGCGATCCCTGTAGGTAAAATATAAGCTTCAAGAGATCTCAAGGAAAATACGACCATCACGAACTCTCTTGGAATATACATTCTATGATTCGTAGAGATCTAGAATAATTCTATTATCCCACTGCCACTCTTTTGAGCATGCACTCTATTGGTTATAACTTACGACCCAAAAATGGATACCTCTCTCACTCCAACCACTTTGCAATTGTATTCCATGTAGGTGATAAAAAATATTGGAGATGATATCAAGGTAAATATGGCCATCACCAAACTCTCCTGGACAGTATTCTCTATGATGGACAGAATAAATCTGTCTAAACATCTAGAATAATTCTAGTATCCCACCGCCACTCCTTTGAGTATGCACTCTATTGGTTATAACTTATAACTTACTATCCAACATGCTATAATCAGACTAACCTTAACTATTATTTCAACTTCCAGTACAGAAAAGAAGCAATGCAGATATTAAATCCAAAATTGGGTCATCAATATATTTGACTAGTGTGAAAAGGCATATATTTTAGGGGTGCCTCTCTAGCTCCAACCACTTTGCAATTGCATTCCTGGTATAAGCTTCGAGATGATCTCAAGGCAAATATGGCCATCACGAACTCTCTTGGACTGTACATTCTATGATGCCTAAAGATCTAGAATAATTCTATTATCCCACCGCCAATCTTTTGAGCATGCACTCTATTGGTTATAACTTACTATCCAACATGCTGTAATCAAGCTAATCTTAATTGTTATTTCCAGTACAGAAAATTCAAAAAGGGTAATGTAGATCTTAAATCCAAGACTGGTCCTCACAATATTTGAGCAGTGTGAAATGGCATTTATTTTGGGATTGAGTGTGAAAGTTGCAACTTGCACAATAATAGTTTAAACTTGCAAAATGCTATGCTTGTACAAAATTAAAACAGAAGAGCTACCATAAAAGGAATTTGTCATTAAAATAATCTGAAAAACAAACGAGGTATAACCACTACAATGGAAAAGAATGCATAAGTTGATTGGTATCAGAGAATGACATACTTACAGTAACAACCTCAACCGAATAGTACCCTCGGTCAACATAGTCTCCCATGAACAAATAAATTGTATCTGGACACTACAAACATAACAAGTTTAAAGTGAGTTGTGGCACTCAAAATGGTTGTCAATAGGTGTAGATCATCTTGTTTAAAATGTTTAGAAACAATGGGACATCTAGAAAAACAAAAGCTAATTAAAATATCTAAAAAGAAAATGACAAAGAGCAAGAAAAGGAAAAAGAGTACAGTATCCAAAATTTTCTAAAATCTATTGTTCAGAGTCTCAGACTATCTGATGCACATCCAAATTTCATCCAAGCTAGCCACAATATGGCTTAAAGGAAGGCATGAAACCAAGCTGTCTTTTGTTAAATCTGGAAACCTTTACCTTCTCAATTTCCTACAATAACTCTGGCATAACTGCACTAAGTTGTGCAACATGATAAAAAATTCGAACTTCAAAGGAAGATAAAAGCATGAAAAATGGTAAATATTCCAGTGACACTTGAGAATAAGCGCAGACTGGCACAAGAATACAGATAGAAGGTATTTTTAAAAGAAATACACTTCCAATGGAAAATGTGTAAAAACCATAGTTGACCGAGGTGGAGAATTGTCCATTAATCTGGAAAGCGGGAATTGTATTATAAGGGATTAAATTTACAAGTGCTTACACTAACCATCCTGGATTATGACCTTGATAATAGGTCTGCTTGAAACCAAGGGCCAAATGCAATATGCTAGAGGGTTTGTACAGCTCGAAACCAAGGCCCAAATGCAATATATAAATTTAGGAATTAGTAAAGCCTCTTACCCGTGTGTTTTTTACTGATCTTTGTAAATTTCGCTTCGAATTTGGGGAATTCATGGTCTTTTAGAAGCTCTTTGTGTGACTGATCATTATGGAAGTTTGACTTAATGTATCAAGACCACAAGGATCCATTTCTTTCTGTCTTCTTATTTTCCAGTTGAGACCAATATCGCTCCATTGCCTCCTTTAGGTGCGAGCTCCCATCCGATTTTCTTCCCTTTTTTTCTTCCGATGTCTATCATTTGATGGGAGGGGGGTTGAGGGTTGGGTGCAATCTGTAGACTCTTTACACCCATCAAATTGAAGGAAAAGGATCCAACAAAAGCTCCTTTGCTGGCAATCTTTGGGGTGCTGCAACCAGACATTTTTTAATGAATTCCCTTGTTTGTGGATCTTTTATTTTATTCAGGGCAGCAGGCTTTGTATCGGATGACACTTTTCTATAAATTTGAGCTGGATTTTTTCATTCGTTGATGGATACTCAAAGGTCACCATCTCCAGTAGGCACATGCCAAAAGAATAGATGTCAACCAATTCATAAAGTTTAGGAGCCATAAATTCAGGAGTCCCAATGACACTATGAACATGTGCTTGCCGCGTTATAGTAGCCAAGCCAAGATCCCCAATTTTGACCTCACCATGGTTACCATTAACAAAGATGTTATCGCATTTTAAGTCTCTGTGGATAATAGGTGGATTGTGACTATGAAGATAGCATAAACCTTGCAAAACTTGCCTTACCCAACCCTTGACATCCTTCATGTCAACATGCTTGTGCTTCTTCCAATATTGTCTCAGAGTGCCTGATGTGAAAATATCTGTTATGATTTTGATAGTCTTGTTTTTATCATCAATCCACGAATTGTAAAATTTGATGATATTTTAATGCCTCACAGTCTTCAACAAATGCAGTTCAAAATACAGTCTCTCCAAATCATCAAGATTTTGTAAAAGATTATCAATCTTCACTTGGTTCCAAGCCACTTCTATTCCATCAACTTCATCAAAGGCCCTATAGACAGTCTTGAAGGCGCCTTTACCCAAAATATCTGTATACCGGCCATATCGTCCAGTTGGATCAACTTCCACAAAATCATTGTCATCAGATGGCTTAGTTGATGCAGACCCCCCTTCATTATCAACCTTAGTTTCCGGCATTTTGAAAGTGATACAAATGCTAGGATTACGATGAGGCCCTTCCTAGCTTGGAAGCACTGCGCTAGTGAAATTCTTCGCTTTCGATACACATACAGTGTTTAGCAAACCCTGATAAAACTGCAGAGACAATGTGATAGATTGAAATCAACGAAGGACAGCAGTAAGGTGTCCATGCTAACACCAACGATCCTAATAGAAGCTCCAGACTGTGACATCCGAACAGCACATTGCCGATCGAAATCGAGCCACTCCCTCCTTCCATGCTAAGGAAGAGCCTTATTTTGACATTATATTGTAGGCAAAATACTATAAAACGAACAATTTTCGAAGCCGCAAGAAAAAATCTTCTCTGTCGACCTGCATGCATCCCACACCGACTCCATCCTCCAATAAGGTGTAGAGCACACAAGAAATATCCCTTGTCGATCCCCAGCGAAAAATCTCAAAACAAAATTAGCCGTGGCCACATGAATTTGGGAGAGGGAGAATACGAGTGGCCACATGAATTTGGGTCGTTCTTGAGAAACCATCTTAAGAAACCTCCAAATTTGTAGATAGGTTAAATTCAATGTGGTCACATGAGGTTATGAATTTTTTAATGGTTATTATTATAAAAAAAAAACGGGGATTGATCAAATCAAAATTTCAACATATACTCATGTATATGTTACTATTTGTAAAATTATATCTATAATAATTTTCAAAGATATTTTATAATACATGATACAATAATTTTCAAAGATATTTCATAATATATGATATTACTAGCATACCTCCAAAGAGGGGGAAATGAGACACCAATATGTTTTAAAAATGAGAGAAAGTTGTGTGTAGATAATATAAGTTTATGTTATGAAAGAAAATATAGGAAAATAAGTGAAAATAAGTTACATCAAACTTCTAAATCGCCACATAAGTGACAATAAGTTTCCTCCAAAAGGCTTTTGTACATAAAGTTTTTAAATTTGAAACCATTATGTGAATAAGTCAATGTTTTCGCCTTGATCCTTTGAATGCCAATGGAATCTTACAAAGCAAAAAAGTCCAAAAATCCAAGGGGCATAGTTATAGGAGTTTTACAAGTTTTAGGTAGCTTTAGAGAACCTTGAAACCCCTAGACTTGGAGGAACTATACCTTTGAAACTGAGACCTGACCTGGACGTGGAGAGACTATACCTTTGAAATTGAAACTTGATCTATGCAAGACATCAAAATTTCTGCATATCATAATTTGCATAAGCGACATCATTTTTCTGGTCGACCATTTGTGTGGGTCCTCTTATAATCTCATGTATTGAATATCATTGAATGGCCAAATAAGGTTGACAATTGAAGAAAAAATTTTGTTACAAGTTTTTAATATCTCAAGTCAATCTTCATATTGAATATCGATAGTATATAGTCAGGATGTCCATTAGTAGCTTGATCCTTAATTTTCATGACGTAATGGATGCCAAAGCCAACCCCCTTTCGCGCACATATTGTAGCTCAGGGGGCACAAGTTTTGATAGACGTAACAATTCCATTGAATTTCTTTTTACCTTTTCTCTTCACTACACGTAAAGGCAAAGGCATGGTGCCCTTCACTCCTTGCGGATCCCAAAACCATCATGATGGAATGTGGAGGGCCTTTGAGTCATAAGCTTTGATATATGAAACTGAAAATTACAATCCAACGAACACAAAGTCATTTTCTTATTATTACATTTCTTTACAAAATAAACAATATATATATGACTGCTCATTAGACTCCCATAAAACTTTCTTCAGCCTTCAGATTCACATAAGTTTTTTCTTTCTTTTTCAAGTTCTGCAACTTTGGTTAGCTCCATTAGTAGATCTCATTACCAGATAAAAAAAATTTCAAAACCATGGCGGCGGCCTAGCCTGTTGATTTTTTAAATCCCAACCAACCTTCAACTGACCCACGTGTTTTCCAGTACAATGTATTTTTGTCTCAAGGAGTTTGGGTTTTCAGATGTACAAACCGAGTGTCTGGTGGACCTACACAGTTGTGTTTTAGATGATATGCATGACCTCCAAGTGTCCCATGGAAACTGCGGAAGTAGACGGTTGGAACGATACAAATATGTATGACAAACTATGAAAGTTGAATAAGAGATGTTGTTGAGAGCTCTTCACCCATTGACTTTGGCGTTGGTAAAAAATCATCATTATTGATGATTTATTGCATCAATCCTCTGTAAGTATTGATGATTGGATACATAATTAGCGTGTGGGGAAATAGAATGGTGCTTGTTGATTATCATGAAGACGATGCATTTGACGGTATTCAAACGAGGAGGTTGCAACTTGTTGATACTGAAGCTTCTCTCTTGGAACACAGTATAATGACGATGAAGTCCCTGAATCTCATATGGATTAGCTTGAACAAACATCCCAACTCTTCTCTACCTTCCTAGATTCTAATGAATAATTTAAGGCCTCTACAGGTGTCGGGGAGCGCAATAGAAATATTCTGGAAAGATGAATCACGGGTAAATAGAAACTCCTTATTCACAGGTAAATAGAAATTCGATGTGTTAAACTTTGTATGTTTACTTCGTATTAAAATTGTCATATGTAAATATCTAGCTTATGTAAACATTTTGTAGGCATCTTGGAAGCAATACACGAAGAAATTGATCGTCTCATGGCCGTCAAACTAGAAGCCAAACGGGACGGAAAAGACTAATTATTTTCATACAAGGATCTGCAAAGCATGCAATACTTACACACATCAATTTGTGAATTTATGAGACTTTATTAGTCGGTCCTCTTGGACTCCAAGTACACTCTCCACAATGACGTTCTGCTTGACGTGACTATCATGCGCAAAGGCACTCGAGTGACTTACCACCCATACACCTTGGGTCATAGGGACACCATCTGGGTACCGAATGGCTCGAATTCAAACCAGAAAGATGGTTGAACAAGGATGGGCATTTTATCCCATGGAGTCCCTTCAAATTCACAATCTTCCAAGGCAACGCGTGGGTTTTCCTAGGAAAGCATTTATTCATATGAAATATGTTGTGGAAACTGCGGTTTCTATGTTAATATTGCAGTGCCTAGTTGAATATTCGGCTATGGGAAATCCAAAGCTCATTCACAGCTTGACTGCGCACATGAAGGGTGGTTTTCCCATTCTACTTGAAAAGAAGAAGGTTGATTGGTAGCCCTAGTATCCCCATCATAACTTTGTTTAATTCAGCCTTTTCACTTATAAAAATACATTTTTAAAATAAAGGAGATCCAAATACCATCAATTATACTTTAAGATTTTAACTCTAATTTATTATTATCCTTGAAAAAACAAAATATAAATCCCCTGTCTTTTTCTTGAAACAAAATTTCAATTAGGTTTTGAAAAAATTAAAATATAAATCCCATGTATTCTTCTTGAAACAAAATTTCAATTCGGTGAGAACCCACATATTTAATAAAATAATAAAAACAATCTATGTTTGCTCAAATAATTTTGATTTGGAATTATAAAATACAAGTTATCTATGGAGAAGAATCTTAATTTAGCATGGATGTATACTAGTATGGAAAAGCTGAAAAGACTGTGTTCATAGTATAGTTTAAAAGTTTAACTTATATTCCCCTGAATTGCCCTCTCTGTGAGAGGTCAGGGTCACTGCTGCGAGATTCTGATTTCATTGCATTGGTCAAATGCATGGTCTATATGCCACACATAGACCAACATTAAAGAAAGTTCTGATTTCATTGCATTGGTCAAATGCATAGTCTATATGCCACAAACAGACCAACATTAAAGAAAGACACGAGAGTTATTTAATGCTAAGATGGATGATATTCATTAATTAATATAGGTGGCAACAAGCACAAAGGAAAATTTGCTAGATATTAACATTCATTTCTACGAAGTTACTCTTAGAACTTAAGAACCAAATTGCGTGACAGTATTTTGAACATCCAAACATAATCCTAACAATACCTAAAACCGCACATTCTAATGGTACAATTATGTGTATACCATGTATCAATAACTTAGATAAAACACAAAGTTTAGTCATAGAACCCTTCGACATTAATGTCATATAACATTCACAATCATATAAATCATGTAACATTCACAACCTTTTAACCATGTAGCATTCACAATCCTATGAATCATGTAGCATAATCCACATATTTTTGTAATATACACATAATTATGTATTCGTTCATTTTATTTTAGACTATTATTAAAAAAACCATATATTATCAAATAAAATAGAAAAAACTACACCAAGTCATTCAAAAACATTTTCACACAAATCTTCAGTATTGATACCTAGAGGAATATGAAATTGAAAACAAAAATATAACTGAATGAAATCATGAACAATTTTTTTATAAGAAAGAAATATGGATAATGTTAAATTTTAACACAATTAGACTATTTTACAGAAAGCTTTTATCAATATGGCCCAACAAATATCCATAGACACGTTTACGTGTCCTTTTCAATCGACCTTTGCAATGTTTAATCTTACACCCGTTGCTTTTCTTATATTTAGGAAAATAGCCCAAGTATTCAAACAAACACAAAATAAGTTTGGCAAATCTTTGTTCTCCCTACAATTTGGAAATTATAGCTTTGAGTTGCTTTCTAATCTAGGGCTTTTATAATAAAAAGCCTGAAAGAAGAAATCCATAACATTTGTGATTTCAAAGTTTATAATGTGTTGGATTTAAGTTAACCAGCTCAAAAACTCATGAAAATTGTACACATGGAGTCTATTTTCCTAATGGGTAGGCTATTTCATCATTTTGCAGAGCTTGGCACACCATGAATGCACTTTCTCTGAGGTGATTTGTAGTTTTCTAATCAATTTTGTGCAGTTACATCAATTCACTCTTAATTTGTAGTGGCGTTATTTATGATTTTGCAGTGGGTTTACTATCCTTCATTCTCCACGAACATGGTAACTAATTACCTCTATGTATTTTCAACAAATTTATAGGTTTGAAGTATATCTGTAAAATAAATTCGCCATGAGTTCCTGTCCAAGGGAAATTGCACAACTACGCTGCCACCACCACCATCAGACCTACGAGCGCCTTTAGATAGACAATTTGGACAGTTGAACTCGCTATTGCAGATTTATAGTACACAATTAGATCCAGAGTACACAATGAATGGGATTTTATGATCAAATAAAATATTTAAAACTAATTGTAATTTTGTACTTCGTTTAGTTAGTACCTTCTGATAGAGGACTGCAAGATTTCTGTCATCGAAGGGCAGCCAACCCATCAAGAGAAGAAAGAGAATGAGGCCGCAAGACCAAACATGAGTGGTAGCACCATCGTATCCTCTGTTAGAAATCACCTGTACAAACTCAACCCAAATTTGGTTTAACTAATTGCAACTCAGACTAACTCGGATTTAGAGTATAAACTCGTGGATAAGTTGTTACCTCGAGTGCCACCTAATTGGGGCTTCCACAAGTCGTATGCAGCAAACGATCTACCTGAAATGCCAAGATCAAACATGTTGTAATCAGAAAATCATATATTTTCACATTTCCCTTTGTATTGAGCAGAATATTTTCGGGCCGATCGTTAATTTTTACAATTAATGTTAGGCCAATTAAAACGTGTAGCTTAAAGTTTCGACAATTTCAACTTTTTCGGACTGGCTTGAAGGAATCCAACAGAAATTTTAAATTTTAAAGGAATTCTTCAACTCCTAACTGAATTCTAATTTAGAAAATCGCCCAGGATTCGAACCAAAACCTTGTCGAAAAGTGGAAATATTCGAATTTTTAATCTTATTCCAAATAAAATGGATAGAAAAAAGAATCTTCATGCTTCAATGAAAAGCTGCTATACCTTCAAATCTATGTGGTAAACATACTTCAATGATAGCGCAGCTTTCACTGCTCTACCTTCAAATCTCTGTGGTAAACACCCCTGCTGTGGCAATATCCTACAGCGTCAATAAGCTGCTGGAAATGATTTCTGGCGTCGGTCTCTTCCAGCTTGTCATTATACAACTGCATATACGGAACATAGATTGTTGTCAATCACATCAAATTCTGTGGACATGGGGAGGTTTCTCACATGCCTTCGACAGACGACGAAACCTGTAAAGAAACAGGCCCCTTAAATAACACCTTTGGTGTAAAAAATGATAGGTTATTAAATTTAATATAGTTTATAATATTATATATAAAATAAATAATAACAATTTTTAAAGATGTGTATAATAGATCTTCTAAGGTTGAGATGATGGAATGAAGGGTAATTACATGGGTTTAGTAGTGCATGTAATTAAATAGTATAATGTTGTGTTATTTTTAATATGGTATTTATGTAATATTATAATATATGTTTGTAATAATATAAAAATTATATATTGTAAATATTTATATATTATAAGTTTTTAATACACATTTTAATATTGATCAAACAAAATGGTTATGGGGATATTGGTTAATGTAACATGGTGAGGACCTAGTTCATGTGAATTGAGTCTAGAATTTTGAATGTACAGGTTGACAACAATATTGCACTTATAGAAGAGGCCTGATGCCAGCGAACACATCCACGAGTTGTAGGGACCTCACTGGATGTCTCTAGTTGTGCACATCGTGAATCGGGTGGGTGGTGACGTCAGATGCAAAATTTACCTCGCCAATAATGCATAAAGGAAGTTTAACTTTATAGTGATAAGGATAGGTCATCGTTGCATTATATGTATCATATTCTGCGAGGTCGGGACTGTAAGAGATCGAGGAATCAAAATATTTACCTGAAACTTTAAGATGGGGTCGGGCCTCTACCTTTACTGCATATGGATCTGAGACTGGTTCTGGGTCAGCACCTCAGTTTAATTATAGATTCTTTGATTGGTTAAAATATTGTTCTTGGTGCTTCCGCTGGTTCAATTATTATTGGATCAACTGCTACGACATTTAAAGGAACTGATCCTAATGAAGATACGTCGACTAGTGCAGCTAGTTCGACGGTCACATATCATGATAGTTATATTGAAGTTATAAAAGCACCTTAGTATGGGACTTGGGAATTTTACATTGAAGGATCAACAACTAGCTATGATGCTTCTAGGTATCGATATGGTACTAGTTCTAGTACCTAATTCGTAATTGTAGGAACCTAATTTTCCTTTGGCATACACTTAATGGTTTGCTTAAATGGTGTAGCAGGGATAAAGATGGTCAAGAGAAAATTCGTTCAATTTCTTGGTTGGATCTCTGAAGATCGAGGTGCATGGCACCAATATTACTAATAGAAGGTAGACAATTTATAAAATTTACTAAATTATAACACTTCATTGTCACAATTGCAATTTTCCATGACACAATTAAAAATGACTAACATAAATGACTAATTCGTATTCTTCTAGTAAGTCATTTTTTTATGTTGTGACTAAATTAGTCATTTATGTTAGTCATTTTTAACTCTGTCATTTATTATCTAGTCATATTTGTTAATTGGTGACTAAATTAGTCATTAATTTTAGTCGTTTATAGTTGGGTCAATAAAAAATTCTCATATTTAGTAGTAAATCACTTGAAAAACCTATGGTGACTAGAATTTTTAGTCATGTAGTAGCTAATTCCTCATTTTGTACTAGTTTATGAATTCACAATTCTATCTCCTACCGAATTAGATTTTTGCAATCTTGAGACCATCCTCATATTGTTTGGCTTTGGTAAGTGGGAGAAATTACCCCCTATCATTTACACTTGCTTCCAACCTGGACAACCACTTACAACATGTCATCTTAACACAATTCTTAGATTATTCAAAAAATCAATATAAAATTATCATAATTCCAAATCTGGAATTTAGAAGTCTATTTTGTTTAGTTTTCACCGCCATGAGGGCCTTCTCAGACGTTTGGCCTTTGCACATGGTAGATTCTTGTCTTTATTTTCTTGGAAATAACCGTATTGCCATGTCTTTACGCAATTCTACCTGCAATATGTAACTTCCAAACATCCAAGCAATTTTGTGGGCCTCTATGTATACAATCATTTCATCGCAGGATTTACACTAATCTCTGAAGTGATCTTCAAAATTACAATACTAAGTAATTCAAATCATATCAGCTACTACCATTTCCAGGACATTATATGGTTATATTATATGCATCATTGAAATAACCAGACAGTTTCACCTTATTTATGTAAATAAAAAAACCTTCCATACCCATGATTAAGCAACCATGTTTATCATGCCTTCATACCAGACCATCGTGCACTCATTGCGCCTTTCACCACATACTATATTTAGGTTTTTATTAACTAAACATTCCATGTTCATCTTTCTTTCTCACTACTTCATGTAGCTTACTGGTTTTATTTCAGCGAAAGGACACTCTGATCCTGATGCCTGACTTCCCTGTATACAGTCTTTCTTGTGACTGATACCCAATTTAGTCAAGTTCTATGTTTGGAAAAACCTCTAAATCTAACCAACCTGGCCAATATTTCTCTCAGCTCTTGATGAAGAGTGGACTTCAAATTGGAGGTGAGCTAGATTTCATAAAAAATCAGTGTCCAAACTAGACTATTAACTAGCTCACTAGTTGAATCAATGGAATCGTTAAGGACCGTTAGAAATTAATCCACCCAGATCGACGGTGGAATTCAATTACTATAGATTGGATTACAATAAAATTACACATCCATTCAGTTTATGTGAAGACCACGCAATTTTAATTAGTGGAATCACTGATAACCATATATATTCTTCAATGATCAACCTCTGCCATTGATCTCGATCTCCTTCGCATTGGTTACATTCCAATTCTGTAGCCCGACTCACCTTTTATCTTCTGGGCTCTTCCTTCTAGCGGAATGTTCCAGGGCCGTTGGATCTATCTCTAGTCAGAACGAACAATGGACTTCCGGGTCCACATTCCACAATTTAATCTCCATGCAATTTAGTTCAGTGGAATTCACACCAACCGTTGGATCATCCCTTTCACCATATTTCAACCATAGATCTACCCACACAAGTTAAGTTGACTTCAACCATTCCAGAGTTTTATCTTACTTGTAACTCTCATTTGTGGAATCTATCCTCGGCCGTTGATTTATCCGAGTTATAGATCTTTAACTCAGGTGATTCACAGTTGAATTTATCAGAGGGATGGTCAGTTTCATTCATACTCTCTCTATGTCGATTGATCAGGGAATCGATCAATCAATCTATGTCCAAATTCACCAATCTTGTCTCCAAAGGGCTCCATTTGTTGGGTGCAGGGTCATCATTTCTAAAATAATTTAACCCTACTATATACCTTTTCAACCAATCCATGCCCATCATCATATACACATACATCTACATGTCTACCAAGGTTAATATCAACATCATATACATGAATCATAAGCTGACATCATTAGCTTTCATGATTCACAAAGGTTCAAGTATTCCTATTTGTCCTATTCACTGATAGGTAAACTTATTAATTTACGGGAACGAATTTACTTACAGTGCATATACCTTTTCATAAGTAATTTTGTCGCAAGCTCCTTTTTGGTTTCTCTTGGATGTCCAAGCAAAACACATCAAGTGTTAACAATACTCTTAGTACTAAACCAAGCTACCCAACAATATGATAATTAGAGGTAAAACATTCAAATTATGCCTTATGGTCTTGTATTTCCTCTTCACATTCATCAAACAAGATCAGTTACCTTTCAGTTAGCTCTAGTGGCTGGTTGAACTAACCAGTGTTTCATATGCTTTACCTTGGTGAGTTGGAAGAGCTCCATCATATTTTTGGTGCTTCAACTCATGTGGCTCCTGGATCACTTAATATAGCAGTGGTGGGATTAGAAATAATACCTTCCCATTCCCCATTGTTCCCACAAGTTGCATTTCAACAAGGTATTAGATAAATATACATGAAGTTCATTTTCAAGAAAGCTACCTGAGTCATGCTTAATCAGTTACACGATTAGTACTTACTTTTCAACAACAATATAAGAAATACCACTAAGTTATTACTAGTACCCCTTCAATACTTCCACCAGATACCTTTCTAGTGGAGATCATAAGGGAAACTATTTTCACAGATCACCTAAACTACTTTTTCTTTTACTGCAACATGCAAAGCTAACTTACATGCATCAATTCCCATCTAATTGAGAAACAACAAGGGCCATAACAACATATCACTTTTAATTTTACTTAAAAGCACATTTCTTCTCAGAACTCATTCAAGAAGCCATTAATCATCAACTAAAATGATTCATACAACGATCCTCATGCATACCTAATCATTAATCCATAATATCTTAACCTATTTCAGTCCTATAATAATCATGTAATGTCCACCAAAGACAACCCTTCATGAATCACTTACCATACGAGCATCCCCGTTAGTACATAAAGCATACTCATAATCCATCATACATCCACTAGAATGCATTGATCATAACCCATTAATTTGAATACACAACCAGAGTACATTAACCAGGATTTAGCAATCCAGAGATGATTGTCGCTTAGTGTGCTTCAACGGAACTAGATGTCCCCAAGAGGCGACAAGGTTAAACCTGTGGCTCTGTCTTTTGCATAACAACTTTTATGTATAATGAACAATCCAAGCAAAACTTTTAATGGTTACAATAAAGTTTCTGTAATTCAGCGGAGCTAGATGTCCCCAAAAGGCGACAGGGTTGAAACCTGTGGTTCTGATACCATTTGTGACATACCCAAATAACTTGCTAAAATGCATAAAAAATATTTCAAATAAAGTTTCTTTCACAAGAATTCTAGCTATAACCTTTCATAAGATTCATCCTTAAGCTTAAAAGTAAACAACATTATTTTCTGCAAAAAAATACAACCTTCTGCAATTAAATCCACCTCTACAACCATGAAAAGTAGTTTTCGCACTGAAACCGACTTTTCCGACTTTCACCCTCCGCATTTCTCAACGCGGCTGTAACACCCCAGTTTTGACCCCATGGTGTTGAATTGCATATGATGTAAATAACGTTAATAAATCGTGGCGTGGAGCTCAAGGAAAAGGCCCCGCCATGGATCTAGTGTTTTATGTTTCGGCAATTAAAATCGATGCCGATGGTTTATGTGCTATCCAGGCACAATATGTTTTGAGACATCATGTAATTATGCAATTAATAAAAATACCACAACTAGCTATGCACCACAATGTTAAAGAGATGGGAACATGATTTCACAAGGAATATGGGGGTATTGAAACCCTTGGGCCAATGGGGGGAAACCAAATGTCAAGGTAAAACCCATAAAGTTGTCAACCACCCATTTTCTCTTTTCTGCCCATTCATCCAGAAGTGGTTGAGTTAGTTAATGCATGGGGATGGGAAGAGTATGGGAGTCAAATTCGAATTGGGAAGCCACCCATTTTTGGGAAAACGTGTTTTTGACTTCTTGGGAAAGAAAATGCTTGGAAATGCATTCCCATCCTATTATTCATCCATTGGTTTTGCTCTCTCATGCAGCTGGAGCTCCTGTGCATTTCCCTTCACGATTTTGGCAGTTTGCTCCATTTCCTCCATGGCTAGAAAATTGTTTTTGGTCTTGTTGAGTGAATACGTAGCAAGGATTTATGATTTGGGGTTGTTTAGAAGCATTTTTGTCTTCCTCACACAGCTAGAGCTTGTTGTGCATTTAACTCCACGTTTTTTGTTGTTGTTGTCTTTTCCTCATTTTCCCATACCTAGGATTTCGTTTTGGTATTGTGCAGTGAATGGACAAAGGATACCCATGATTTGGGTGTGTATGGAGGTCGTTTTAGTCCCTACAATGCCCATGAATTTTTTGTGAAATCTTATTCCTCTTACATGGTGTTTTCCCGATTTTACCAGTTTGTTTTGGTTGCAAACCCATTTTTGGTTATGCCTGGTGGTTGGGAAGATAGATCCATGTTTTGAGTGTGATTAGAGGTCGTTTTTTCCTATGTGAAGCCATTGAACGTTCCCTGAAACGATTTGACCACTTGGGACATTTTTCCCCATTTTCCATTTCTGATTTTGGTCCCCAGGACGTTTTTTCCCATACCCAGAACTTGTGTTTTGCTGTGAAGTGCATCCTTGTGTTGCCTTGTCTGAGTAAGTCCAAGGAACCCATATGTTAGTGGGATGAATGTGTTTGGATGAGATTATTGGCTTGACTGTGAGTGTCTGATTTTGCTGGGTGTAAGTCTGTGTTCCCTAGTTCCTTGTGGAAATCATGCCCAGCTCGGGGGTGGCAGTGATGCTAAGAGATTAATGAGCACACTGGCCTATGGTTGGGTGGAAACTTGCAACGACCTAGCTAGTTGTGGGCCAACTTCTTTTCAAGATAAGTATCTCTCGCGTTTAATATCTGCAACTGTATTTGTTTAATGAATTATGATGAACATGATTAATGTGTTGAATGAAATGTGTTTGCTTCCATTGTAGATTACTTCATGTATCTGTAAATCTTATATTTTCAATTCATTATTATTATTATGTTCATGGGGATTAGATCCCTGCTTGAATGATAGCAGTGTCATTAGTCGCGTCCTCTCGAAGGGGAGGGGATGTGACAGTGTGGTATCAGAGCTATGTTACGGCATTGGGCCTCAATGGGCCAAGAAGAATAGTTGACAGAGGCAGGATGATCCTCTATTGAGCATAAGACAGAAAAAAAATTCAAATTTTTTTCTAAGTGTTGGAATGTTGCTTGTGTTGGCTTAGTTTGTCGAGTCAAGCCGACACATGTCGGCTGAATTAGCTGAGTTGAGCCGATGAAGATTGTCGCAATGCATATCGGCTTGAAAGGCTGAGTAGAGCCAACACATTTAGGCTGGGTTGGTCGAGTTTCGCTGACAGGATTGTTGTGACTGTGTCGGTTGAGTTAGCCGAAGTTGATTCGATGCATGTCGGTGTGAAAGGGATAATTTTAGAGGATGCATGCTCGCATGAAAGGGCTGAGTCGAGTCGACGAGCAGGAGAAGAAAGAAAATTTTCAGAAAATTTTCTAAGTGATGAAAAAAATCAGTGAATTTTTTCGATACGTTAGCTGAGTTTCGTCGACACACATCGAAAAACTTGGGAAGTTTCAGCCGATACATGTCGTGCAAAATGGGAGAATTTCGTTGATGCGTGTCGGGAAAAAAGTCAAGTTTTTGCTGATGCATGTCAAGCGAAAAGTTGAGTTTTCGTCGATGAAAGGAAGAGGAAAAAGAAAAGAAATTTCGCGAAGTGTCAAAAATTCCATGTCAGAAGAAAATTCGGAATTTTTCTGACACGTCAGAAGGTTTAGCAAGTTATGTTGATCGGAAGAAAGATTGGAATTTTTTTCGACACGTCGGCAAGTTTGTCAAGTTTTTTCAATCAGAAGAAAGATTGGAATTTTTCGGACACGTCAGCAAGTTTGCAAGATTTTGTCGATCGGAAGAAAATTCAGAATTATGCTGACACATCGGGAGCAAAGGTGAAGTTTTGCCGATCGAAAGGAAATGATGAAGTTCGCTGACATGTTGGAAGGAAAAGGTGAATTGAGACGACATGTCAGAATACTTTGGTGACGTTCGTGGATCGGAGGAAAATAGAAAAATTCGCCGAAATAGATATTTTTGATAGGTTTTCAGTGGGATCTGCAGGATTTTCAGTGGGAAGCCGCTTGACCCCCATCGTCCCACTGAGACAGTTGTTATTGCAGAAAGGAAACTACAACAAGAAGGAGTGTTAATTATCAGAATGTCTAAATTGAGCCAACCCGACGAAAGGCACATTGACCGTTCATGCTTACAAGAAGCGATTGATAAGAAATTGTTTGAATTTCTGAGATTGACTAACAAATGATGTTGTTAACACATTTTGCAGAGTCATAGTGCAGATTGAAGAGTTGATATTGGTCTGACCAAGAAGGTCCAAGAAGATCAACGCCAGGAAAATTAACAACATCAATGATGCACAGGATCCCTGTGGACACAAGAAATATGCTATGGGGGAAAATCCAAGATATCCGCCAGCGTAGACCCAAATCCTAGGCTCTATCAAGCACCGAGATGGATCAAATCTCTCGAGGTGCAAACCTCTTGTTCGGTATCCATTGATTTGATTCAAAACAAAAGACACATCTTTTTATTTAAGGTTCACATATAATTTTATTATTAATAATATTTAATATTATTTATGGCCGACATATAATATTTTTTATTTTGTTGGAAACGAACATTGCATCATTTCCCCACACATGGTTTTAAAACCATATGCAAGTCCCTCCTACAATCATGGGTTGTTTAGGAGGCCTTGCACATGGTCTTAAAACCATTTGCAAGGCCCTCCTAAACCATGTACAATAAAACCATGGGTTGTTTAGGAGGCCTTGCACATGGTTTAAAAACCATGTGAAAAGCCTCCTAAACCATGTACAATAAAACCATGGGTTGTTTAGAATGCCTTGCACATGGTTTTAAAACCATGTGCAAGGCCAACATTTTTTTGCGGATAATTCAAGTTTGTGTTTTTTTCTTGACCCACATATTTTTTTTACGGATAATTAAATTTTTACTTTTTTATTGTTTTGTTAGGTAGGAAGATTACAACATCTCCCCCATATTAGATTGTTTTTGTGGCCGACATTTATTTTGTCCTATTAGAATTTTTTTTTATTAATAAAAATAACGTTAAGAAATTGATACTATTTTTTATTTTGTGTTACAAAATCTCTCCCATAATATTCACTATCACTATTATTTTTTGCCGACATGTTACAAACGTTACATCAAGTTACAAGATCTCTCCCATAATATTCACTATCACTATTATTTTTTGCCCACATGTTACAAACGTTACTAACTTTACATCACGTTACAAGATCTCTCCCATAATATTCACTATCACTATTATTTTTTGCCGACATGTTACAAACGTTACTAACGTTACATCACATTACAAGATCTCCCCCATACTTGGCTGTAGAGCGCCTCTCAGTGCAACAAGAGAACAGAAAGCCACTACAACACTGGAGATGTGGAGGACCCCATTTGCGTAGGAGTTGTCTACATGGGGAAGGGTATGTAAGGCCATCTTACAATACCCAAGAAAATGAAATTGAAGCTGTTGGGAAGAGGGAACAAGAGAGTTCCCTAGATATTGCAGCTACCATAAGAAGCCTGAGGGTAGAGTTGCAGGATTGCAAAGGAGAAAATAAAAAGCTAGTCAAGGCTCCAGTGGAGCAAAACCAATTGACTACAACCATGCTACAGAGTTTGGACGATATCCAAAGGCAGATAAACTCTGGGCATCAGTTAATAGAGATAGAAGGGAGTAGGAGAAATTCCCATGAGAAGAATGAGAAGCTTAACCCAAGGAAGAAAGGTTTTAAACCTTCTCACCTCCTGAAGCAGCAGAGGCAGCCATCACAAGCTATGATTGAGCTAGCCAGAGTGATGAGGAGAAGTCCAAAGGAACCAATCAAATGTTGGGGATGTGAAGGACCCCATTTGCACAGAAATTGTCCACTTGATAATAGGAATGAGGGTCAAGTCCCTAGCACCCAAGAAGCTAAAACCGTGGGTCAGGAAGTAGGGACCATTCCTAAAATTTGTGCAGTTTTAGAAGACCACCAGGCAGGTCATAACTCAACTGTGCTAGAAGTTGAGGGTGATATTTCTAAACATACTGTTTCTGTTTTGATTGACCTTGGATCGAATCACATCTATATCACCCCTGGACTTGTTGAGATGTGCACTTTAAATAAGTCAAAGCATAGAATATCATGCTTAGTCCGACTAGCCACTGTAACTAAGAAGAATATCAGTGAGGTGGCAAGGAAATTCCCATTGGTCATGGATGGGATAGTCACCTGTGTAGATCTGAATGTTCTACCACTTGGATCATATGATGTCCTCATTAGAATGGATTGGTTGGAAACATATAGAGCAAAGCTTGATTGTTACAACAAGACTTTTGAGTGCTTGGATGAAGAAGGGAAACTAAAGGTGGTGAAAGGCATTGAAAAAGTGATCTCTCGAAGGAAGTCTTCAGCAATGCAGCTGAATAAATTCTATGGGAAAGATTGCAGGGTGTATGCATCTCACGTTTTGGAGGCAACAGAGAATGATATTCCTAGGTTGGAGGGCTTTCATATGTTACAGGAATTCGGGAATGTTTTTCCTGATGAAATTCCAGGGCTTACTCCAAAGAGTGACATTAATTTTACCTTTGATCTTGTGCCTAGAGCAGCACCAGTGTCCCAGAAACCCTATAGGATGAGCATACCAGAAATGATAGAGCTGAAGATGCAGCTGTAAGGGTTGTTGGAAAAGAAGTACCCTAGACCAATTGTGTCTCCTTGGGGAACACCATGCATGTTTGTGAAAAAGAAATATGATACACTCTAGTTGTGTATTGATCACAGACAGTTGAGCAAAGTCACTAAGGGGAACAAATATCCTTTTCCTAGAATGGAGGACCTCTTTGATCAAATGAGAGGAGCAAAGGTGTTTTCGAAGATTGACATAAGGTCTGGTGACCAGCAGGCAAGGATCACGGATGAATATGTTCATAAGACAACCTTTAGAGCAAGGTATGGATCTTATGAGTTTGTAGTGGTACCATTTGGGTTCACAAATGCACCAGCTACGTTTATATGCCTCGGGAATAATATTTTCAATAGGTACTTGGAAAAGTTTGTTCTCGTTTTCCTTGATGACATTCTTACTTATTCAAACAATGAGGAAAAATAGGTGGAACAATTGAGGATGACATTGAAATTTCTTAGGAAGCATCAATTGTATGCAAATTTGAGCAACTATGAATTCTATGAAGATAGAATTCATTATTTGGGTCAAATTATCTCCGATAAAGGAATATATGTAGACCCTGTAAAGATTAAGGCCATGAGGATTTGGCCTGCTCCAAGAAAGTTAACATATGTAAGACCTTTTGTGGGACTTGCAGGATATTACAGGAGGTTCATTGAAGGATATTCTGCAGGTAAAGCTGATTCTATGTATAGGCTGAGGATGCTTGCATGTGAACTTGTAGTTCCATGAGGAAATGGCCCTTCCTGAAGACTGCAGGTAGAATGACCTGAGTAGAGCAGTCTGGTTGTACCCACTGAAACCCAGGGCAAGAAACTGCCATGTGCTATGAGAAGGATCTCATGACTGAAATCTAACTTCTGAACATAATAGATTTTGAACTTCAGATTTTAAATTTTGTTGTTGATTGCTAATTGAATATTATTAACTGTTTGGCTTATCTAAAATGGTGTCAAGATGACATGTTGTATGTGAATGTTTAGGTTTTGGGAAACATGTGTAAGTTAGGGATGGGTACTCCCCACTTGCAAAAGCCAAACAATATGAGGATGACCTCATGGATTCAAAAATCCGATTTTCTGTGGGAAGTGAAATTGTGAATTCCAATTTTGGATTTGACTATCAATGTTATTGATCATGTGATAATTGAAAATTAATCCATGCATGAAATATATTTGAAAATATATGATTAAATTTTTATGATGACATCTCATATGAACTGCATGCTTGTATGTAACGCAGGTGAGATGATATATGTACTAGGTGTACATGTCTCTTCGGAGGGATGTACTTGGATACATAGCTTCTCGGAGGGATGTGTTTGGAATAGGTTTGAACACCTATGGTTGATTTTTTTTATATGATGACATCTCATATGAACTGCATGCTTGTATGTAACGCAGGTGAGATGATGGTGGTCTACCCTCAAAGTACATAGCTTCTTGGGAGGATGTGTTTGAGAAAGATGACTCCTCTGGAAGGATGTACTTGGGTACATAACTTCACCCCCCCTTCCAGCTAGGCACCGTTATGCATCATTGGGGACGCCCAGGGTGTAAGACATCTGGTTAGACTTCTCTCTGCACACATTCACGTTGTAAGGGGACTATCACGAGAATGGGGGCTCTATGAAGAGAATAACTCCTAGGTATTATGATGTCTGGAAGGGAAGTGCTTTAGCATTCATAAGCATTTGGAGGAGGTTCCATGACCTTAAGCCAAGAGCTGTCATTAAGCACCCAAGGAGGCATTAGGCTCTGAAGTAGGGTTGACCAGCTATTGGTTGAGAGATTCTACACAGATAAGTATTTGATTACTGAGCAAATATTTGTTGAATTTCTGTAAATACAGATATGCATATGATGCGGCCAGGATTTTGGAAAATCTTGTTAAAGTTTGCATCTCATAGAAATGAATTTGACAAGTGAGTTGATTCATTTTGTTTTCTAGAAAGGAAGTTCCTGAGCTTTTAAGAGCACTGGAGGAGGTGCTAAGCTCTTAAGTCGGAGCTGACATTAAGCACCCAAAGAGGTGTTAGGATTTGGAGCAGAACTACCAGATCTCGGTTGAGAGATGCTATACATATAAGTATTTGGTTTACTTATCAAAGTTTTGTTGTTGTTGATTTTCTGTAAATATACATGAGCATATGATGCAGCCATGGTTTTGAAAATCTTGTTATAGATTGCATCTTATAGGAATGAATATGAAATGTGGATTAATTTGTTGTGGTGTCCGGGAAGCGACGCCGAGCTTGGTGGGAACCTAGGGGGAGCATTAGGCTCTGAAGCAGAGCTATCAAATCTCGGTTGAAATATATTTTCAAGTGATCCGAGGCTTGTAGAAATTTGGCTACCCTTTAATGCACACCCAGGTGTGGAGTGGGGCAGGGTTGTGAGTGCCATGGTTGTATAAATCCTAGTCGGACACCTATGGAACCAAAAGAAGATACTTATCCAGATAAGTATTTGGTTCACTTGGTAACTTCTTGTTGATTTTATATCGATATACATGTGCATGTGATTCATCTATGATTTTGGAAAATCGTGTGAATACTAACATGGGAATTGACTCAATGCTTGGGGCTTGAGCATAGGTATTGATGGTTGCCGAAGACATTGGAAATGTTCCAAGATGAGGAAAAAGGATTCTCCAAGACCCAAAAAATATCATGTGGTGTGTACTAATGCATGCAATCAAGGACTTGGAGGAGTTTGTATGCAAGACAACCACGAAGTGGAACCGAGGAGTTCCATGTCGTACCACTGGACAGGTAAAGGTGCAGAGGAAGCACCGCGGTTCTGATACGGCTACAGGGGAGCTAAAGGATGCCATGCCATTGGCACACACAATTTTTGGTTCAATTTCGCAGAGCACTAAGGGCGCTGCCAATGTAGCATTTTGTTAAATTTTTGTAAAGCACTGAGGACAGTGCTATTGAAGGGGGAGGGGAATGTAACACCCTAGTATTGACCCCATGGTGTTGAATTGCATATGATGTAAATATCATTAATAAATCATGGCGTGGAGCTCAAGGCAAAGGCCCCACCATGGATCTAGTGTTTTATGTTCCGACAATTAAAATCGATGTCGATGGTTTATGTTCTAGCCAGGCACAATATCTTTTGAGACATCATGTAACTATGTAATTAATAAAAATACCACAACTAGCTATGGGCCACAATGTTAAAGAGATGGGGGCATGGTTTCACAAGGAATAGGGGGGGTATTGAAACCCTTGGGCCAATGGGGGGAAAACCAAATGTTAAGGAAAAAACCATAAAGCCGTCAACTACCCATTTTGTCTTTTCTGCCCAGTCATGCAAAAGTGGTTGAGTTAGTTAATGCATGGGGATAGGAAGAGTATGGGAGTCAAATTCGAATTGGGAAGCCACCCATTTTGGGAAAACATGTTTTTGACTTCTTGGGCAAGAAAATACTTGGAAATGCATGCCCATCCTATTATTCATCCATTGGTTTTTCTCTCTCACGCAGCTGGAGGTTTTGTGAAATCGCATTCCTCTCATAGGGTGTTTTCCCCATTTTCTAGTTTGTTTTGGTTGCAAACCCGTTTTTGGTTATGCTCAGTGGTTGGGAAGATAGATCCACATTTTGAGTGTGAATAGAGGTCATTTTTGCCTCTATGAATCCATTGAACATTCCCTAAAATGATTTGACCACTTTGTACATTTTCCCCCATTTTCCATTTCCGATTTTGGTCCCCCAGACATTTTTCCCATACCTAGAACTTGTATTTTGTTATGAAGTGCATCCTTGTGTTTCCTTGGCTAAGTCCAAGGAACTCATCTGTTAGTGGGATTACTGTGTTCAGATGAGATTATTGGCTTGACTGTGGGTGTCTGGTTTTGTTGTGTGTAAGTCTGTGTTCCCTAGTTCCTTGTGGAAATCATGCCCAACTCGGGGGTGGCAGTGATGCTGAGAGATTAATGAGCACACTGGCCTGTGGATGGGTGGAACGTTGCAATGACCTATCTAGTTGCGAGCCAACTTATTTTCAAGATAAGTATCTCTTGCGTTTAATATCTGCAATTGTATTTGTTTAATGAATTATGATGAACATGATTAATGTGTTGAATTAAATGTGTTTGCTTCTGCTATAGATTACTTCATGTATCTATAAATATTATATAATCAATGAATTTTTATTATTATTATGTTCATGGGGTTTAGATCCTCGCTTAAATGATAGCAGTGTCATTACTCACGTCCTCTCGGAGGGGACGGGATGGGACAGCAGCTTGCGGCAGGAGGAACTCTACAAAACCCCATTGCGATTTCCTACCTTTCCGCATTCTTCCTTTCTGCCTTTCACTGCGGACTACAGGAATCAGAAACTTAACATACGATAGACTCATCTCACCACATTCCTCCTTCCGTATCCCACCTTTCCACCTTCCACTGTGAAATGCGGGAATTAGAAACTTAACAAACGATGGAATCATTTATCTATATTTCTGCCTTTCACATTCCACCTTTCCACTTGAGTTCTTCCACACCGTTGATTCTTACGGTGTCAACCTCGATCGTCGATCTTGCGGGTTGCGGGCTTCCAACTTTCTTGAAGTTCCACTTTGATTTTTTCGCTTTCGCCTTTTCAGTTTCCGCATTCCACAATGCGGTTGCGGGTTGTAGAAAATTAATATTTTTATACCTGTTCTTTTCTATTTCCGCATGACTTCTTCCACACCGTTGATTCTTGTGGGGTCAACCTCGACAGTTGATCTTGTGGGCTACGGATTGCGGGTTGTAGGCTAACAAATTCTTCGAAGTTCCACTTTGACTTTTTTGCTTCCTCCTTTTTCTTATGGGATCCTTTTGGGGCATCCAATCCTTAGCGGCTTAGATCTCCATTGTTCATCCTCATTGGGCCTACCAGATTTCACAAATTCTGGAAAGTTCATTTATCCACACTTGTTGACATTGCGGAATGAACCTCTGCCCTATATCTAAATCCTCGTTTGATCTTCACCATTCATCTTCGTTGGCTTATAGGATGTTGTAGCTGCAACTATTTCCCCAAAAAAATTTATTTTTAGGGTCCTCCCTTATTCTTTTAGTGTTTAGATGGCTTAAGGATTTCCATAATTTTACCAAAGTTTGCCTGTGGCTTATTGTTTTTGAAAGATTTGAGTTTTTGTCTGCTTGTATCAGATGCCTAGTCAACTAGATTTCCGATGCATCGGATGCACAGTTGACTACCGTTTCGGTACGCCCATCGAGAGCCTTTCGAATTTTTATCCGATGTATCGGATGTCGTTTCATCTATGGTCTCGGAGGCAGTTTGCCGATTTTCTGGAATTCTAGCATGAAGCATCTCCAATGAGTCAGGTCTTTGTTTGAATATCTTTCTCCGATATCCGATTAAGTCGGTGAAGTGATCTCGTCATCGGCTGTGTATATGGGAATGAGCTGAAAGTTTAGTGGTTTCGCCGGCCGACGTTGCAGAGGTCTAGTGTCGAAGCTATCCGTGATCTCATGATGTCCTCACCGATACCGAGATAGGTTAGTGTTTCCGTCTTTCGGTGTGTTTCTCCCATCCGATGCATCGGGTAGAAAGAACCGAGTCGATTCGATATTTTAGATTTTCACATAAGTATCCCTCCAACTATGGGTTAGCCTTTCTTTCTCGCCAAGTTTAATTGATTACTCCCACTGTCGGGCTTATAAATCCATAGAGTTGGGATGAGGTGTCATTATCATCGTGAGGTTTATCCAGTGGAGTCTGCGCAACTGTCGATTCACCTTTACGAATCTTTCGCCAGCAGAGGTTGTTGCCTGTCCAGGTCGCCCGCCACATTGTATCCAAGTAGGATTTGCTCATTTTTTTATATGCCCAACATTATTGTTTATTTTCGATTGCATGTAGTGATGAGGTTAGGTATTTTTCTGCGGGGGTTTTTTGTTTTGAGAAGCGGTGGGGTTTTCTTTACCTAAGGTTCAACCGGTTTATTTGTGAGCATCTTTTCATTTTGCCTCTTATTTTCTTGCTCAGTCTCTATGCATCCATGAGTGCACCATTGACATTTGTTTGGGAAGTAAGGGTAGAGTGCAGATGGGTGTTTTGTCGTCTGCACCGTCCCATTCATTCTTGCATCGGGTTAAAACCTAATCTACGCGGCTATGTCTTAAGTGACGGTGTGTTCCCGTGGGATGTAGGAGGGGTGCGTAGATGATCAGGGGTTTTGGGGGTTTTTAGCAGTCTGCAGTTTCAGGTTTCTTGATTTTTGCTCAGTCAGGTTTACTACCCAAAGAAGCAAGGTGGTTGTGAAGATCTAGAGTTTTCCCTAACAGAGGTTTTCACAGGCTAGGGCAAATAGGTTTCGTCGGTTTCTTGTTGTTTCTTCTCATATTAAAAGCCTATTTATTTGATAAAAGAAGTCATTCAGCATGCATATTGATGGGATTGTAATATTCTGATTATTTTTATTGTTGTTTTCAATACATGGCTTGCTAGGAGTAAATAGACTAAAATCATGTTGCATGATTGCTACAGGCTAATTATCAGCACAACAATATGCCGCGAAAGCAGAAGAAGAAGGCCCAAGCAACTGAGGAGGAACCAAAAGTAGATATAGTAACCAAAGTTGAGGTTATTTATGAAGATACTAAAGCCACTACTGGAGTTGAGCCGGAGTATAAATGGGGAGAGGTATACAAAATGATTTTGAACCAGAGCGTTCTAGAAGCTAGGTTTGAAGATATGCCAATATTGAGAGATCAATTATTATGAAAGTGGCTACCAGAATTGAACTCTTCCCATGTTCAGAGGTGATAGGGTGGATTCTACCTAGGGAAAATGTAACAAGGATGATACTGGCCAACATAGAGAGGCAGGGTTATGCTGCATATAGCCCAGCCTATGTGTCCATGGCTTATAATTTACCGACACCACAAACCTATTTGAATGAAAGTTGGTTAAAGGAGCTCAATCTAGATATGGTGGAAACAGTTAAAAAGATGATGATCCTAGGTAAAAACTTCCATACGAGGCCTTCTAGAGAGTACAAAACATCAACCCTCCGCACTCCATACAGGTTCATTGCTTCGATGCTAAACATAATTTTCGGGAGGGCTAGTGGAAAAAGCTTTAAAATAGGTTGGGTACCAGTGATATTTTTTGTTGCTGCCCAAGGTACAATCTTTAATTGGGAAAATATAGTGTCCAACAGCCTGTCATCTTGTATAAGTGCATCATTGGGAGGAGTGTCCCAGAAGAAGACAAAATTTTACATGAGTTCGATATTGATTGATTGCATTCTATGTACTCAGCCATTCCCAACATTAAAGTGCCAATGGGATAAAGACCGGGCCCCTGTGTATGCTGCCTATAAGTTATTCTGGGACCACAAATATTATAGCCATTACAAGGATATTTGTGATAATTTCATTATGCCCTTATATACATTGATTTTCTTGGTCAAATGCAATTGTATGTCAGAGGAAGCTTTGGAAGTTGTACAAAACAACAGAAATTATTATTTGACAAAAGAAGGTTTATATTTAAGAATGTACGGTGGTTCAAGGACTCCTTCCCTTCTACCGAGGTATGCTAAAGACTATGTGATCCATAAAGAGGTTGTGAGACAGTTGTACATTGATGAAGTGGGAAATTTCCTTTTTGAGCAAAAGAAGGCAGTATATCATGCAGTCCCCTTTTTTGTAGGAAGTTACAAATTTTCCAGGGTAAAAACTGCAATGGAGTTTGTTAAGGAGTTAGAGTATTTTGACTTCGGTGAAATGAATTTCCATAGGAATGACTCTGAGGATAAAGTTGTTGATTATTGCACAGCAGCTGGAGTGCATTTCGAGTATACAAATTTTTGGGATAAAGATGAAGAGATCTTCCAGAATGCTAAAAAAATGACAGCTTTGAGGAAAAGATTCAAACAAAAGATAGCTACTATGGGTGGAAAGGAAAAAGCTACTCATAAACTCAAAAGGAAGGAAGAAGATGCAACAAAGAGAAGGTAGGAAGAAGCTCACAGGTTAGCACAAGAAGTAGAGAACTGGTTGCGAGCTGAAGAAGAAGAAAAGAAAAGGACAACTGAAGAGGCGACAAAGAAGATAGAAGAAGAAAAGAAAAGAAAGGAGGAAGAAGAAATACAGAGAAGGTAGAAAGAAAGTGAAGGATTGAGGTTAGAAGATGATAATAAGGAAAAAGAGCAAGCAGAAAAGGCGAGGGAAGAATCGAGAGAAGAGACACAAGAAGAACAAGACCCCGCTGATCAAGGATAGACTCAGCCCGATGCTATTCCATCTAGTAGTACAACAAGAGAGAATCCTCTGGCAGTATCTGGAATTGAACTAATTCCTTTTACTCCCACAAAAGGAGAAGAAGTGCTTGATTTAAACACCATTTTCTATGATAAGGTAAAAAAGAGGATTGTTAAAAGAACAGGGAAAAAGGTGAACACTGGAGGTAAGCCAGGAATGATGGTGACTAATAAAACAGTGGTTCACAGTACCAACAAAGATCTGTGATTAATGGCAAGAGATGGGGTATCCCTATCCCTAGCCACTGAATATAATGTGGATAGAATAATGACGGATCTTGAGCAATCCCAGAAGAAGGTTGCACAATTAAAAGAGACCTTAAAAAAGGAGAGAAGTGAAAGTAAGAGCTTGAAGAGAAAATATGAAGATATAATTAATGAAGTTAAGGTATCCAAGGCAAGGTGTCAGACTCTACATGCAGATAAAGATGCTTTGGTGTTATCTGTAGGCAATATAGAAAAGGAATCCCAGGATACCTTGGCAGATTTTGGGAAACTAAAGCAAGGATATCAAGTTTTGGAAGCTGAAAGAGATAATATGANAGCATGATGTCTTCTTTGGCCTCGTCTCCCTCTGAAACTGGAACCTCCATACTCATGTAGGTGTCCAATCCATTTTCTTCAAAGAGATCATATACTTCCAGTTTTGGAAGTTGTCAACTTTCGCAAGCTTTTAACTAAGCTGATAGGATATATCATATTGAAATGAGAACCTCAAATGGAAATAGCAAAAGATTAGATCTTACCGATTTGAGGTGTCCGTCCTTGTCCCGGAGTTCGCTAATCTAGGGTTTGTCGCAGAAACCCTAATTTTCAAAACTTGGAATTTTTCAGATCTGATTGGATGAACAGATAGATCTCTTCAAATGGAGCTGTCCAATGTACTCCTTTTCTGAAAACAGTGGAGGGAAGCTCCCGGAACAGGAAGCCCTAATTTTCTGATTTCTTCTGCAGAAATGCCTCTTACTGTTTCTGTGATATCTCTGAAATTACTGATCCTCTGTGTTTGCAATTTCTCACTGAGTTAAACGCACATGTCCCTGATCCAACACCGTAGGTTGCATCAGAATTGGTTTCACCATTTGAGATTTATGATCCTTTTCCCAAGGTGACCTGTTACAGGACTGTTCAGAAAAGCGAAGTTGTACGGAATGCCACGTGTCATTGATTCATCTTCTGAGTCTGACCTTTGGACCACAGAAAGCACAGTCCGTTAACGTTCTGGAACATCTTTAGGAATTCCATTTGGACCTCTGTATCTCAAGATATTGCAGATATCCCCAAGTGTCCTGTTTATGGATGATTTCTGGAAGAGGATGGAACCCTAACTTGGAGAGATCATATCTCCAAGAATATAGTGAATCAGAGGCTTCCCTTTGGACACATTGTTCATAAGGATTTTATATTCGGCCCCTGCAATGTTCAGCTTCTGAGACTACGCCAATCTAGAAATATAGCGACTGTACCAAAACTTAGCCGTTTTAGTATTTAGGGTTTCTCCTAGCTAGGGGTCAAACTAGGGTTTGACTTTCCCGGAGATTTACCCAACCAAATTTCCTGATCCAGGTCTATAAATTTCGGTTTTGATGAGGAGAAAAATCCTATGCTGGTCTCACTCA
>LPNX010676782.1:122806-138550 GCA_001517045.1 Pseudotsuga menziesii | reverse complement strand
CAAATACATAATAGAAACATCCCGGAATAAACATCGGGTTACAATAATATAAAATACATAGAAGAATACATTCCGAAGTTACATATACATCAACAATGAGGCTATCAATTGAAGAGTTGAATAAGGAAAAGGGGAAGTTAGAAGATAAAGTGACAACACTTGAAGTACAAAGGACCACTGCGGAAGGGAATGCCAAGCTATATGAAACTCAGATAGTAGCCTTGGAAGATCAAAAGAATTCAGTAGAAGTTTCATTGAAGATAGCTATGGAGCAGGAAGCTGATGTTGAACCTTTACAGAAGCATGCTCTCATGCTCAAGAATAAGATTCATCAAATGCAGCTTCAGATGGTGGAGGAGAGGTTTAAGGTTCAACAGATAGAAATAAGATTGGAGGAAATTATAAATATAGCTTCCTATTTCTTGGACAGGACACGGGACATCTTAGAAACTATACAAGGAAGAATGACATGGGTGGAAACAAGTAAGGAGCCTCCCACAGATGTACCTCCCAAAGACACGGAGACGATAAAGCTAGAATATGAGCTGATCGATTTTGCTAGCAAAGTAGCAGAAGAGATAGTAAAGATAGTGAGGAAGATGAAGAATGCCTGTGCAAAATTCTGTAGAAGAGTCCTCCTAACTTACAATCGGTGTCATATCTCTGCTAGCAGGAGACTAGAAGTGCTACCAGAACATGAAATATTTTTGAAGCAATTACAGGAACGATGCTGCGAAGACAAACAGGCCATTCAACTAGTAAAGAGATTAGATGAAGATGTGCTTAAAACTAAAATGGCACATGCAGCAGTTAGCAATCACTTACTGGAATACCAACTTCACCTGATTCCGGCAAGAGTGGCGGGTATAAAAGCTCAAGCTGCTAAGCATGAAATTACTATCAGATTTCTAGAACCTTATGGTTTTGAAAACATAGGAGCAGATGCCAATGCATGGAGGAAATTTATGAATTGAAGCTGAGCCATCTTAGTTGGATTATTTAGAACATTTATTATGTAATATATTGTATTTTGAGTCCATAAGCTAAAGGACAAAATTTTGTAAAGGAAAGGTTAGGGGAAGCCCAAAAGGAAACAAGGGAAACTCAAGAGTTTTTGCTTTTTGTATAAATATAGGCAAGCTTTATGTATACAGGGACCTTTTTTCAGACTATCTTTGTGCAATGTTATTGTAAGAAGAACTATTTCATCTTATAATAAAGAGTTATATTTTCGATTGGAGAAAGCACTGTGGGGTTTCAAATGTTTGACATGGACTAGTTGGATGTGAACTACTTCTGTTTCAGCTTGTTTCTATGAACTGTGAGATCGTTCTAACTTATGAATTCTTTCATGTTATGAATGTGCTCCTGTTTATTCATGTGAAATTTCCACAATCATATCTAAGTAATGAATGTTTTAATTAACAATGAGCTATCTCTTTGTTTATCTGTCTATTTATATTCATGTATTCAGAAATATTAACAACTATCTGTAGTATTCTAAATGCATGTTATACAATGCATTACTCATTATTAATTATAGTATTGCTCCGTACGGATAGATTAGATAATCTTAGTTAGTATTTCTTTGTTTATGATTTAGAAGCGAAAGAGGTAAGACGAGAGGTAAGAACCTGCGCATCACATTGTGACACTCTTCGTTATCTCTATCGACTGCATTTAGTTAGGCACTTGCATATCATACCTAAACAGAGAACTAAAAAATACAATTAAATGGTGGACCGAGCCGCAACTGGTAAAATAAGCTTTAACCGTTACTTGACCTACGGTAGCCGGACCATAAACCGGACGGATTCCCCATACAAAACAATAACGATCTAATTGGGAACGGTTATTGGGGAGAATCCCTACTGTTGTTACCTTCGATTTTCTAGGCCTCAACACCAGATTTCGCAAATCTAGAAAGTTCATTTATCTGCGCTTGTTGACATTGCAAAATGAACCTCCACTGTAGATCTAAATTCTCGTTCGATCTTCACCGTTAAAACATGTGGCGCCTACAAGCTTGTTCAAATGTGAAAACTTAATTTATTCGTGCATGTTGAGGTTACGAAATCCACTTCCATTGTTGATCTCCAACATCATCAAATCTCATCCGTCGAAACATGCGGGGTGTACAAGATTTTGCAAATCCAAAAACTTAATTTATTCGTGCATGTTGAGGTTGCGAAATCCACTCCCGCCATTGATCTCCAACATCATCAAAAATCATCCATCGAAACATGTGAGGTGTACAAGCTTTCGCAAATCGGAAAACTTAATTTATTCGTGCATGTTGAGGATGCAAAATCCACTCCTGTCGTTGATCGGATTCACTCAATCCATCCAACGACAAACTCTTCCTGCAAGTTAACCTTTCCTTCATTACCAAAACTCTTAAGTCTGGGTATCTTTCCTTGGCGAAATCATCTACCGCCTTTGATCTTCCCCTTTGTCCATATCAACCCTCCTTTCTGTATTCTTCCTTTCACTGGCCTGAACTTTTATAGGGAAAGGTGTAGATGCGAGTGTAACAAATCTCATTCCCAAAACTATAAGTATTATCCATGAAATTCATTAAGCCAGAGATGGTTCAACCCAAAAAAAAGCTCAAGCCTCGCCACGGGGAACAAATACCTTGGGTGTTTAAATAAGGGAAAACATACCGTATGCAAGTAACTCTTTACATAATGTTTTGACACCATTATAAAACCCAAAATCATCAAATACAAGTCACAGTCATTCAAACAGAGTAGGATTATCCTTTTCCAGGAACTAAGTCAACCTATAAGTTTCAGTGGATTGAAAAACATAGTAGGTGCATTCCATACCATTAATAATCTACATAACCAATGCAATCGTAATCATATGATCACACCCTATTCATTAACCATACTTTTCATCAACAAACCTAAGGGAATTCTCTTATCATTTCAGCAACATGGAAGCATACATTCATACATATATAGACATGCCCTAAGCTCATCAATAAGAAGAAATCATCCAATATATTGGTGACTCTGTACAACACACTAATACACCCTTTGAGTTGTCATTCGCCCCAATACAATGCAAAATCATCGAACAACAACACATGAGAACAATAGTTCCTAAGGATTATTTCCATCAGTGAGATTGAAGCTATTGATTATCATTTCCTTGACATTGAAACACATATTTGTACGTAAACAACATATTCGGAGTTCAATAGAAAGGCAGGAACAAAACCTCAGTGATGAAACCTGTTGTAAACGAGCCGCAATGAAAAGGAAACAACCACGTTACATCCAACCGTAGATTAGGCATGGATCTCTTCATCCTCAATCACCCCCGAGCTAAACTATGCATTCCAAGAGTGGTGACAGTGAAACTTAGTCCAGTTCTCCAGTGAGAAATCATTTTCCTCACACAACAAGTATTTCTTTCAGCTTGCCTAACACAGAGTGCTCACACAAAAATTATTCCTTGTTCCAGCATACTCAGCGGCGTCCTGCCTCCTAGCATATGCTTCCTTATTTATAGTTTTTTTTGCCTAGGTCTTTTTGCAGTTAACGACAAATCCCCCCCAAGAATTTACGTTCTACTACATCTTTGATTCCCTAGGGTGGGTCTAGCGCCATACTGGCATTCCAACGCCTTATGTAACTTCCCTGAGAGTGACCCTTCACGTCCCCCACTCTCGCATGCATAGTTTCCTCATTCAACATTGATGTCCCCATCATTCTCGATTTTTATTACAAGCATAATGTTTCAGTTACATCTGTCCTCCAAGGACCGATTGGCATATTCTAGGTTTGCCAATCACATTCAAAATAAAACTAGTTTTCAAAAAATATTACAAATAAATTTTATCACATGGGGGATATTACAAAACCTATTTATTTTCACACAAAAAATCCCTAATGAAAGGACACATTTTTCAATTTGAATGCGAACTTGCTTATAAATTTGTTACTGCAAATGTCCATTCAATATGTAGCTATTCAATGCTTTTCCAGCACATGTGCTTCAAGAAACACAACTGTATTTTCTTTACCTTTGATCCATAAAATCTTCCACATAGCTTCAATTGAAGAAAAAAAGCTCTTTTAGAATCAGCCATAACTCATTTCTTCTTGTTTGTTACTGTTCCATGTACGCCACAATAGTTTTCCCAGTTTGAACTACATATTTGTCATACACTCCACACTAGTATGCAAGTATCAGACCCCACACCTAATTTTCAAAGACAAATGTAGCTTGCATCTTGCATGCACATGCTTTGCAATTTGTTTTCTTCTTTATTTCCTTGCAAAAGTACAAACAAAGGAAATTCCTTGTAACATACTATTCAAATTGAAAGAACATATACTGTGATCTACTTGGATGTATAAGAATTGTATTGCATCCCTCTCGGTATATTGAAATAGACATTTGCAATATCTATGCACAAATCTCCTCCCACAACAACATAGGTCTACAACCTCTTTTCTACATTGTACAGTGAGTTTCTCCTACACTGCATAACTGTTATCTACATTAACAATAGAAAATGCAGTCTCCATTGGCCATGTCGAGCATTGGCAGTTTTTTTCTCCCATCAATAGCATGTTGTTGATGTTACCATCCCTATTTTTCTTTAGTTGCTTCGACAGATAAAACAAATATTGATTAGAAAAATAAAATAAAATAAACTCTTTGTATGCACACTATCCACAACTATGGATTGTTCATATTTTAGCCTACATATAAAACACAATGTTAAACACATTTTTCTATACAATGACAATATGTCTTGGTATATACACAATAGTTTTTTTTTAACCAAAACGATTATGATTTTATAAAAAGAATATGGGCTAAGGCTTAGCCAAAGCAGTCGTTATTACAAATAATCATATGTCTCATTGAAGAATATTAAATCAGCCCCTTTCAGTTTACCTCCTATCTACGGAATGGGTACCCAATGAGCTTCTTCCTCATTTATCTTTAGAGCTCCTTGAGACAGTAGGCAACCAAAATTTTCCTTGGCGTCATCTTCCTTGTTCGAATCCTGCAAGATATGAAACAATAGATACGAAGAGAAATCATGCAACACTAACCTCAACCTTTGCAAGGTTTTGTTAAGAAGCGGATCATTGAACAAAGCATATGAGTTTAGGGTCTTTATTCGAATTTTAGAGTCCCGGAAGACTTGAACATCCTTGATCCCTTTCCCACAAGCTATCTGGTAGGATTTCTGTATTCCAAGAATTTATGCACGGTTGTTGGTTTTCTGTCCAAGTCCCCAACTGAAACTTTCAACTCTTTTTCCATCCACGGAGTAAATCACCCTGCCAGCTCCTACCCTCCCTGGATTGCCTTTGGAAGCACCGTCAAAGAAGATAGAAGCTTTCCCCTGTTCCTTCCACCAAATCTGAAATTCAGCATCTGTGTCTCTTAGCCGCCACCATGGATTTATGCTCGGTTTGCCAGGATCCTTTTTTCTATCTCTGAAAGTATATGTGCCTAGCCATTTTTTTTCTTCCGGAAGCAATGCATTACCCTTCTTAAAAGATTGAACACCCACCGTTTCAATGAGGAAAGCTTTGGTTTTTGCAACCACCTTAAGCGATTGTTGCTGATTACTATTGAAAAATTTATCATTTATGGCCAACCATATGTTCCAACACAGGTATTTGGGGATTACTACCCAAATTCCGCTCCAAGTTGACTTATCTTTCATTGGATAGGGGTATATTGATGTCCAGGTGGAGAATAGCAAGACCAGTGGAATTTTTTCCAGGACTGGGACATTAAGGCCATGGAGAGTGAGAGACCACACATCCTGGGAAAATATACAGTCAACGAAGAGATGGTCACTTTCTGAATCTTTGCAACACATTATGCATCTATGTGGACCAATTATACCACGTTTAGCCAAATTTTCTTCGGTTAACACCTTTTTGTGCATCAAAACCCAGAAGAAAAAAATAATCTTCGAAAGACTGCTTGGGTCCCAGACTTGCTTCCAAACTTCCGCTGGGAGGACCGAAACATACTCTAGTTGTAAAGAGGTGAACCCCTACGCAGCTGTTTAAGCACCATTTCCCCCCCATCCCCAACGATCTCTCTCCTGCAAATGAACAAGTGCCAGATCCATTAGAGCCAATAAAAATTGTGTTTTATGTGGTTCAATTTGTTGTGGAAGCCGTGGGATGACCTAGTCATGCCACCTACCATCTTATTCCCAGGTAGCAATGTCTACCAACGTGTAGCATCCCTACATTTTAAGCCAGTCATGAATGCCACCAACCCCTTCGTGTTGTCCACAGGTGGGTGCCCCATGATCCCATCCTGCCATAGCAATGTGTCATTCCTATTTCCAGGTATCCTATATAATTCTTTTGAAAAAAACCGATCCCTCTTCTCTAGAAGTTTTGGGTGACTGTTCCTTTAAGAGATTTGAGTGCCTGGAGATTGTGCAGAGGTTCTCCTCTCATATATTTCAACTTCAGTATTCTGTTGACATGATGCTTACTATTTGAATGCAGGTTCCACAAAATTTTGCCTCTAAGAGCCAAATTTGATTGCCCCCGGTCCCGAGTATGTAAGCCTCCTTCCACCATTGGTATTTTAACAATGTCCCACTTTACCAAGTGGAATTTCTTATGGTTCCCGTTTCCTCCTTTCCATAAAAAGTCTCGGATTAGCTTAGTAATTTGGTTTGTTATCATTTTCGGAGCTAAGAGGAAGGATGCTTAGAAAATTGGCAATGAGGAGAGCACAACTTTCACCAACGTGAGCTTTCCAACTTTGGTGAGCCATTGAACACCCCAGCCTCTTATTTTTTATTTCAGTTTACTCAGTACTTCATCCCACAACGTAGCTTTGTTTGACCCTAGAGTTAAGGGGATACCAAGATGTTTTATTTTCTCCCAGCTTGCAAAACCAGTAAATCCTAGATAGTTTGCAATTTGATGGATGTCTTTATGCTCTGCATTCCATCCATACGCATCATTCTTCCTTTTGTTGATGAGAGCTCTGGAAATGCTACAAAAGTCTTGTAGATCAATTCCACTGAATTCCCTTACTATCTAGATGGAGGCTCCCCCTAGCAACAGTGAATCATCAACAAAAAGATACGCTCAATGCCTTTTGTTATCCTTATGCTTGGAACTGTCCCTACCTTCTTTTCTGCATCTAGCTTTCTGCTCATTGAATCAACCATTAGAATGTACAAGAATGGAGAGGGGTGGCAGCCTTTCCTTATTCCCCTTGTGGATTCGAAATAGCTGGTTGGTCTGTCGTTTACAAGGGGGGAAATCCATGGTTTTTCTATGCAAGCTTTGATCAAATTGAAAAAATTAGAGTTGAATCTGAAGGAGAGAAGAACTTTGAAAAGGAATGAGTGTCTTACCCGGTCAAATGCATTTGCCATGTCAAGCTTTAATATCATTTCTTGCTCCTTCCGGTGGTAACTAGAGTGGATGGCTTCTTGAACCTGAATCATGTTGTCTATGATATGTCTCTCTTTGCCAAATCCTCCCTGAATAGATGAGATGAGTTTCCCAAGCAGAGGTTTAATTATCTTTTCCAGTAGTTTAGATAGTATTTTGTATGGTGAGTTGCATAGTGAGATTGGCCTAAATCTATCAAAGGAGCTCGGATTCACTTCTTTGGGTATCAAGGCAAGAAAGGTGGAGTTTGTGCTGCCACCCACCTTGGATTTCTATTGAAATTATTTTTCCATTCTTAGGAAGTCAGTCTTAATGATGCCCCAACACTGCCTGTAGAAATGGATTAAAAAGCCATCCAACCCTGGGGCCTTGTCTGGTTCCATAGACCATACTATGTTGCAGATTTCTTCTTCAGTAAAAGGATTTGAGAGGGTTGAATTGTCATCACTGTTAACTAATAGAGGGATGTGAGAGAGGAAATCAATGATGGAATCCTCACTTCCATCTCTAATGTCTTTATATAGATTTTGATAATGAGTTTCAGTTGCAATCTTAATTTGATCATGGCCTTTGTGCAGAGTCCCATCGGAAGCGGTGATTTCAAAGATATGATTTCTGGATAATCTTACTCTGCAATGTCTATGAAAATAGGAGGAGTTGCAGTCTCCTGCTTTTAGCCACAAACTTTGAGACTTCAGCCTCAAGAACTATTCTTCTTGCTGGAAAGAGAGAAAGGACTTCGCTTGGGCTGTTTGCTCTTTTTCAAGATTTGCACTAGTGACATCCTTGATTTCAAGGTCGTTTTGGAGATTTTCTAATAACTGGGTAGTCTCCTTTCTTTGGCTAATTGGAGTATTGGTGGGATTTCTGACCCATTCCTTTAAATCTGCCTTCGTGGCCTTTATTTTATGTTCCCACACAAAGGATGGGGACCCAGTCATAGATGTAGACCAATATGAGATTACCTTTTCATTAAACCCTTCTTTTTCAATACATAGAGGGTTGAATCTAAAGGGAATGGGGCCCAATTTCTCTTCATCTTCCAACTATAGAAGGATGGGTTTGTGGTCTAAAGTCAGTTTTGGAAGAGTTTTGGAGGAGAGCACCCTCTTTTCTAGCAGTGAGATCTGAACCAAGAAATGGTCCAAATGGGTTGCTATGTGGTTTACCCCGACTTTGTTGTTTGTCCAGGTGAAAAGGCCTCTTTTGGCTTGATGTCTAAAAGGTCCCATTGCTACATGATGTCCTCTACCAGAGGTAGCATTTAATCCTTGCCTTTGTTTCCTCCTCTCTTTTCATTTGATTCGAAGATCAGATTTAGATATCCCTCTATTATTGTATTCTGGGGGGTGTAAATCTCAATTAAATCTGCCAGAGTTGGCCAACAATCTTTCTTTTATAATTGAAGGACCAAAACATACAGATTAAAGAGAAAAAGGGTGAGGCTTACTTGATTTATGACAGAGGTCTATGTAGATCCAATGTTGAGTTTCAAAAGATCTTTCTAAGGTAAACTCCTCATCTGACCACACAGTTTCAAGGCCCCCAGAGGTGCCTCTGGCACTTATGGCCTTCCCATCATTTTTCTTCCACTTTGAGTTGTTGATCTGAAGAAGGGTTTCCCCTTCAATCTTGGTCTCTTGGAGCATGAGAATCTTGGGGATTTTGATTTTCAGAAGGTCTTTTACTGCTTCAACTTTCAAAGGGTTCCCCAATCCTCTGCAATTCCAAGAGACCGGCAGCATTACTTACTGAGAATGGGGTGGGATGAACCCCCCTTGGGGGGTCTTGTTATGGTATTTCTCCCCATGGTCATTTCAATTGTAGATTGGTTGCCCTGCATTTTTTGTCTCTCTGCTTCTTCCTCTCGGGCTTCCCTACGGGATTTCCTCCCAGCTTTTTTTTTATGGCCTTTCAAAGGACTCATCTTCCAATCACCATGAGGATTCCAAGGGTTTTTTCCTAGTTATCTCAACATAGGTGGGTTAGGAGTAGATCCCTGCTAGAGATCAAGGATGAGTTGCTTCTGTCATTTCCTTCTCGATTGCTGAGGGAGGGGGCTGCTTCTCAATCTCCTCAGTAATCGTTTCTATGATTCCTTCCACTACCCTAATTATTTCAAAGGGATTTTCCTCTGCTTTTGACCTTGGCTATTCTTTGTCTCCTTTATCTTGCTCCTGCCTTACTTCTGACCCATCGGATTCCACCACCGTTTCTTTGCCTTTTTTCCTACTATTTGCCTTTGCCGAGGTGGTTTTCTGTGCATGGATCCATTGATCTTTGGGGTTCTCAGCCTCTTCCTCAGCCTTTTTCTTGCAATATCTCGCAAAATGTCTGTGACTGTGACAGTACCTGCATTTGAAAGGAAGTTGTTCATAGTCTAGCTCTTGGATATGTGACCAGTCTAAAACCGTTAGGTTGATTGCTTCTGGTAGCCCTATCTCCAGATCGACCTCAACACAAATTATTGCGCAGGAGTATTGATCCTTTCTCTCCACACAGTCTATGTATTTCCTGAGAGTGTTTCCAATGGTTTCCAGTGTCTTCAGGTTCCAGCAATGCAGGGGTAAGTGTGGAATACGCACCCACATCAGGACTGTCGACAACACATCTTGCGTAGGATCAAAGTCTGGAGTCCATTTATTCAGATATAATCCTTGGGGACCCATGAACTAAGGGCCGTTCTTGAATATGAGGCTTTTGTCTTCTCCTTCTTCGAACACAAATACAAAGAATCCCTTTCCTACGGAGTAGCTTTTGATGCCTTCTTTCACTAACGGTCTCCAGTTCCTCTACACCCATGCGTCTACAACCTTGGGAGAAGGTCACAGGCCTATGAACTGCCCAATGAGACCCTAATTTATTAGATTCAGAGCCAGTCTATACGTTTCCTCAGCAAGGAGGGCGATGGTGGGGATAATATCCAACTTTTTGATGAATATGTCTTGAGTCTCATTCAATTTTCACTTGACGTAGCTAGCTAGCAACTTCTTGAAAGCCACTAGCTCAGGTGGATGAGACGAGGAAGCCTCGGGGCCCCCTTCTGGGCCCATGGTACCAGAGACGCAATCAGTAGAAGGCTGCTTCTAGGGCCGACGATCTGCAGGCAAGCGATCAACTCGAGGAGGCTGCGCTTGCGCTAGTGATCAACTAGGAATAATAGTTGTTATATACACAATAGTTTGACTTTGTTCTATATAGACAAAAAATTAAGCACCTGGTTTTCGTTTCTATTTTTTTTGCTTTGTTATATGCAAATATGTGAATAGTCTTCCTACATATGTAGAGCTCAAAAAGATTTTACAACGTTGATCTTGTTGAATTTTAATAGGAAGTTTATTTTTGGTTTAAAAAATACATTGTTTGCACACATATTGTTGAAAAATGTTTGCTTTCAATGTGCAGGAAAAAAATGCATGCAATGAAGGAATGCAATGTTCTTGGCCCCACAACCAATTGGCAACCTAAATTAGTATCTTCTCACACAAGCATACAATAGAGCATTTACTTGTTGCTGCAAAAGACATATCCATCTTTTTTAAATTATGTACTTTTGGTAAAAATATATTTGCATTTTTTTTGTCTTCTTGCTTTTTCCGTGCCACTGAGACATCATGCAAGGGAATGCATTCAAAATTTTCCCCGATATTCATGCTTTCTGGTAGCTAGTGCCAACAATTTGTTTGCTTTCAGTTTTTATCATTTCAAATTTTGAAGTTTAAACATTCACTCCATTGTCAGAAAGCATATGTTGCATACAAAAAAACACTTTTTATGTCACCGTAGGTGATATATATGAATCGCTCATGAGTATTAATTCATTTTGATATGGGAAAAATATTTCAATTTTCTAAAGTTTGTAATATTTTTTATTAAATATAATTAAAAAAAATACAATTATTTGAATACTGATTGATGTTTGGTTGCTTACCTCAACACCTCGATCTTTACTTCCTACATTAACGGCTAGGTGATTTAGGGTAAGCATGGAATTTTCAACATCCTTACCCAAATTTAATGTCTGGCCATTGAAATCTACAATGAATGCTAACCTTGGATAGGGTATTGGGGTTATCAATATTTAGTAAACAACACTAAATATAGCTTGTGCAGAGGCTATCATCCCTTCAACCACGTATATTATCCCACTATGCATGTTACCAATGGACTTATTGCATGCATTCCAGGTGGAGCCTAACTGGGCCTCCATCATATGCTTCGATCAGGTAGAACATGTCTCATCGTGTTATCATTGAGGCGAAGGAAAAATTGTTTTCATTCATCCTATTTTGTGTTGTGTATTTCCAGTTGCTTAATGCACAATTTTTTTTGGTAGATTGCACACCAATATCAAAGCCAAACGTTACTGTGAGGATATATATTCTATAGAAGTTTTATGCTTCAAGTCTTTGAAAGGAAGGAAGACGTTGAATTCATGTTAATGGATATTCTCATGGCTGTAGTAAGCATTTGTATTGGGAGGCTGCTACCATTTGTATTGGGAGGCTGCTATGAATCAATAGGCGGCCATCAAAAAATTACCCATCGGGTATCTGATTTTTATAGTTTTTTTTTTCTTCTGGGTTGATTATCTATAATCTTGTTACATAGATCCTAACTGAAACATTGAATGCAGTTGTGTTGGCCTTTCCTATTATCGCTAAAATATAATTTACTAAGTTGAATGCGTCTTATTTCACATTTGGGGTGGGATGATGTTCTATGTTTTTCAATTTTTTTAAAATATGAATCGATTAGATTAATAAAGCGTGAATATTCTTAGTAGCGTCCATTAAATAATTGGATAAGAGTTTGACAACACTTTGGTTATTTAAATAGTTAATGGTTAATTGTATCTAAATTGAATAGTTTGAATGGAGTCCAACCCTAACCGATTCAATTAACCTAATCGATTAAATTTACTACTATCCTTCAACCATAAATTGGAAAATCCAGTGATGGTTTTGTAATTCAATTGTTCATTTTGTAATTCATCCGTAAATTGGAAAATCTAAAATCCCACCTTATATTGAAACTTCAATCATTTCATATCACAAATGGATAATCCTAAGAGGATAAGTGGCTAATCCAAATGATTCGTGTGCTCTTTGTAAATTTACGATTAATGGGGATTTGTGGGCATTGCAAAATTAAAAAACCAGAAATGTATTCGAATACAATTCAAAATTTCTAAAATAACTCAAATCGATGTAGAATCATGATTTTGTATATATATATATATGAAAGGGTTAAGTCTATTATATTATATTCGAAAATGTATTCTTTGATTTTGTATTTTTATAATGTTTTTGTTGATATATAGAAAAAAATGTTTTAAATATATTAAATTATACTATATTAATTTTTTATGAAAAAGTTGTATTATTAATTTCATATTATCATGGCACAAGTTTGGCATGATTTAAAGGTTGATGATGTGTATGTTTGCACCAAAAATTGTGTAATGGCCATATTGTATTTAAATGAGAATTAAAATCATAGTACTATTTCTAGTATGAAATAGCTACATTAAATTTGTTTAAACACTAATTGAGATAAGATAAATATGTCTCTTGGATATTGGATATATGTCTTTATTTAAAAAGAGCATCATAAATTCAATGATTTGTGTAACGATTTATTCTTTAATTTTAATTATCAATTAAAATAAAGTATATATGTTGAGATATGTTGTGAATTATATAAAGATCAATTACGAATTCAATTAGGGTACTCTCTATGTTGATTATAGGGAAAACATTCCAAATTGGTGCATGGATAATTGCTAGCTAATGCATGGATAAATTTTAGTTGATGCATTGATAACTAATGTATGGATAACTCTTAGTTGATATAACTTAATAGTGAAACTTAACTGGGGAGGCAAGTGCGGGGGGGATTCTCCTGAATCCCGGAGGACATGTGGAACATACATTCGCTTGGGGGCTAGGCATCAGATCCAACAATGAAGCTGAGTGGATGGCTCTTATTCAGAGCCTCCATATTCTCAAAGTTAAGAAAATTCGAAAGGCCCTGATTATTGGGGATTCCAGGCATGTCATCTATAAATTAATTAATGGATACAATGAGGGAGCTGTCAAAAGCCGGCGTCTTTATGAAAAAGCCAAGCTTCTCATGTCCAGCGGCTATGAAGCATATCATATCCTCCGGCACAATAACTCAGCTGCCGATAGTCTGGCTAATGGGGGAGTTTCTCTCTCACAAGGACAGTATAGTCAGGATGGAAATCGCCCAATTCTCAAGTTTATCCCCTAATTTGTGGCGCTGGAAGCCCCCCTTCCGGCATCTCAATTCCCAATTCCATGGAAAACACAGCCAGTCTCCCTTCCATGTCATCCATTTTCTCCTAGCTTCATATTTCTCCCCCTTTTCGCCCGCTTCCCCTTATCCCTCCTCTCTCTCCCCTTCTTCATCATTTTTCCCCTTTCTCGTGGGCTTGCTAGGCCCCCCCCTTATCCCTTTCCCCTCCCCTCATTCTTGCCCCATTATTCATGACTTATCTCTCCCTCTTGACCTTCGCAGCCCTTTTCCTCGCCGTCTTTTCTCCTTTATTGCTCTGTCCTCCCTCTCCTTATTCTGTTGCCGCGTAGTCTCTTTGCTGGCACCCTCCTCTCCCGACTGCTCTGGTTTTAAATGCCTTTCCTTTCGGGGATTTAATCTCCTCCCACTCGCACGCTCTAGTCTTCAATTCGGCTTCCCTTATGGCTTCTGTTGGAAGTAACATGTTTTCTCATTCCTTATCCTTCCCCAGCTCTGGATCTTTCGATGCCTTGCGTTTTCTTCTGCATATCATCTCAGGCGTAGGAGAAGGGAGCTTTCTAGGTCTCCCGTGGCAGGTCCTTCATTTATTCGCTCAGTCGTGAAAGAAAGGGTGGCTCTTGCAGCCTTCTCCCCGTGCTTGTGTATTTCCCTCTCAGTTTCGCATAGCTCAGGCTACCTCTTCGGCAATTGGGGAAACAGCTTGGTCATCGGCTGCAGGTGCACAGGGTGGAAAGAGGGAGACGTGGGAACTTTGGCTTGTGGCAGAAACAGGTTTCAGTTGCTGAAGGAGTTTCTCGTGCTCAGGGCCTGCTTTAATAGCTCCTTTTCCCTCTCAAGTCCTGTTCCTTCTTTACAGACTCAGTTTGCCCGTATCTCTTTATTGGCTGAAGCTGGTGAAATGGCCCAGCATGGTGACAGCGCGGGGCTCATGGACATAAAGAAGAACCTAAGGCGTTTATACGAGCTGCTATCCATAAGCGTAATGGACAACAGAGAAATGGCTCAGGTGGTTAAAAAGATGGAGGACACTGTCAGTTATACATCGCTCCAGATCAGCAATCATGACTCACGCATTGACGACAATGAGAGTAATATCCGTGAATTATTGGGAAAGGTTGACAGGATACAAGAGGACCTCCAGAAGTTCATCTCCATGAACCAAAGCAGTCGAGTCCATGTAGCTTCGGATGATGTTGTGCTTCCAATGGAGGAAGAGTCAGTCTTTCAGCCAAGAGGCAATCCTTAGTTTTATTTTTAGCTTTGTTTAAATGTTTTTCTGTCTTTTCCTTTGCAAACAGTTTGTAAGGGTTTACACCCTCAGCTTTAAAAGTTTTGAACAAACTCTTTTTGATGTGTCTAGTGAAACTCAGTGGATAACCCCTTTATGTTGCTCCTCTGATGAGCGCAGATACTCTGGTTCACCTTGCTTGTATTGAATGGCTGTGCACGGCTACTTTTTTATATATCTTTTTTCGTTTCTGTTAAAAAAAAATAGTGAAACTTAACTTGTGATCTATCCGTGTTCACCAACCACAAGTTAAATGGTTGTGCTAGTAATAAAATATTTTACAATGCTGAACTCCCAAAATAAAGGGAGATCAAATGAAGATTTATCCATTCAATATAAAAAATTAATGATAAATGAATAGTTGATCATGGTACTTAGCCAACAAGTGCTACATATACACCTTTAATCTTTCCTTGAAGGTATCCACATTTAGAAACAAGAGTTTCATGTGACCTAGTCCCCAAGTATTAGATATTTAAAAAAAAATGTATATTTAATTATATAAAAATTACACTTGATAACTATCATTTAAATTTCATATTCCATATTTGATATTAATCGATTTTAAAATTTGTTAACTTACTCGATATAATGAATATTGCTTATCCAACTATATCAAAATTCTACATATTCTTTAAAACACATTAAAACAATGTATTAATGTAAATTAATACATCAAACCAATCCAATAAAACTAAAGTATGAAAAAACTTTAAATGAAAACACGGATTTAAATAAATATTTCTATTTTTATAT